>JADLZK010001544.1:0-80113 GCA_015847255.1 Hyparrhenia diplandra | reverse complement strand
AGGTTAGGGTTCCAAAGGTGCTAGGGTTTGAGGCGGTACCTCTGCCAAAGATCGTCGGCGCCCCCCCACGGCAGGGAGCTCCCCGCCGCGGCCGGGCGTTCCCGGATGCTTTGGCGGCTCTGGCGCGAGCTCTGCGCGCCGAGACGAGGAAAGAGGAAGAAGAAGCTGACATGTGGCCCGCTTGATAGTGAGAGAGAAGGAGGTGAGGAGAAAGAAGAGGAGAGCAAAATTGTCCTTTTAACACCGTTACGTGTACATAATAGAGGAAGGGTAGTTTCTCCCGTCGTTTCGAAAAGTGAGGGTAAAAATGCCAAGTTCAAAAAACGAGGGTAAAATCACCTTTAGGTCAGAAACGAGGGTAAAAACGCCAATGCCCCAACAAGTAAAGTGTATTATAGAGATTTTAACAATTTCATTTATCACGAGGAACTGTTTTTATAAATGTGTATGTGTCGTCAAAATTGCTCCAAGTCCACACAATGGAACTGTTCATTTTTTTAGATAAAGGATAAAAATCCGGCTTCATCTATCCGTGGATAGAATCGGACCAATTATTACGAGTTCAAAAAATAAAAAAAGTTTTTCTTTGGATACAAACTCCCGTACCAAATTCCAAACCAACAAAAACAAGGAATAAAATGTCTTTGACTAAACATAACCAACATGTCTGTGATAGCCAACCACTGGAACAGAAGAATGATAATCGCGACACTTCCTAGGTGCGTGCGTGATTAATTGATCCTGGAGATCTTCATTACTGCTGCAAGGTTGCCCACTGACGTAGCCAATGAGTTTCTCGGAACAATACACCTGCAAAAAGAGTTTTTGGTTTGCATTTGTCAAAAAATAACTTCATTCCTTGTTAACCGTTTGTCCATATAAGTGCGAATCTTTCTGTTAATAACAATGTATTGTACTTTTTGTTCCCCTTTTTAGACCAATTATGGAACAAGTCATATATACTCATAGGCGGTGATAAACCAAAAGTAAATGTACGAGCGCCACAAAAATTTAGCATAAAAGCAATCAAAAAATAGGTGTTGAATTGTTTTAGGAAGGTGACGAAAAGAGCACTTTGTTTATCTCCATTCCAATTCCTCCTAGCCAGGTTATCTTTGGTTAAAACAACACCTTTTTTTGATATACCACATAAAAATTTTTATTTTTATTGGTAATTTTGTTTTCCAAATATCTTGTGACACTCTAACCCCATTGTTAATTAAAGCGGCATACATGGATTTGATGTAAACAACCTGAGGCTTTTAGATCCCAAACAAAGACATCTCTTTCTTGAGTTAAGTTAATATATGTTGTAAGGATGACACAATACGGTTAATGAGATAAGTTTACCCCACTAGATTTCTCCTAAAAGAAACATTGATGCGGGAGAACTTAGTATGTTAGCTATGGTATCTTGCTTTCTCCTAACAATATTAAACAAGCTCCGAAACTTATCTTTGAGAGGTTTATTCCTAGCCAAGTATCAATCCAAAACGTGTGTTTGTGACCCATCTTTGACACTAAAATGACCGAACTTGAAGAAGCTATCTTTAACATTCATCAAACTTCTCGAGAAATGTGAATCTATTGGTTTCTTCTCACAACTTGCCTAGAGTCTTATTTTTAATGTACTTGTTCCTTAGTAGTTCTTGCCATATACCATCTTCATTTAATAACTTAAAAAGCCACTTACTAAGCAAACATTTGTTTTGAATTTCGGATTTTGGATACCTAGACCACCTTGATTCTTAGGTTGGCGTATAACATCCCATTTGACCAATCTATATTTCCTCTTGTGCTGATCATTTTGCCAAAAAATCGAGACCTAAAACACTCAATTTTTTTCTAGTACCCCTTTTGGCACTTCAAGAAAGACATCATAAACATCGATAAAATTTGGAGAGCACCGAGTTTATAAGGACAAGACGGCCCCCTACCGTGAGCAACTTGCCTTTCCAACTACTAAGTCTCTTCTCAATTCTTTCTTCTATAAATTTCAGTCCGTATTAGACAATTTTTTAAAATGCATTGGTAGGCCAAGATATCTGAAAGGGTACTTGCCAATGGCACACCCAAACAATTCTTGAATAAAAAACTGCTCATGATTCTTAGCTTGTCCAAAGCAAGAAACCTCACTTTTATGGAAATTAATCTTTTAAACCAGATAGTTGTTCAAAAGGTGCTTAATAACATTTTCATGTTAACCGCCTTTTCAACATCATGGCTCAGAAAATTCTTTGTGTCATCCATATTGAAGAATAGACAAACCATCTTGGATCAAATGAGGAATGACCCCATCTATCTACACCTTCCTTTGCTCTTGCAATTAGTACAGCCAACATGTCAACCACTATATTAAATAGTATAGGAGACATGGGGTCACCTTGTCTTAAGCCTTTTTAGTTTGGAAGTAACGCCAAGTTGATCGTTAAACTTAATGTTTATATTACCCCGGGGTAAATTTTTTATCCAATCACACCACTTTGGAGAGAAACCCTTCATTCTTAAAGTTTGTTGTAGGAAATTCCATTAACTTTATCATAAGCTTTTTCGAAGTCAATTTTAAAATTACTCCATCTTGTTTTTGGTATGCAATTCATGAATTGTCTCATGCAAGATGACCAGCTCCTTCCATAATGTTTCTTCTGGTAAAAAGGCAAAGGTTGGTCTTATCAATTTTTGGGCAATGGTAGATAATCGATTTGTTGCTACTTAGTGAAGATTTTAAAAAGATACATTCAACAAAACAGATAGGTCTGTATTGTTGAACTATCCTCGCATCCTTCTTCTTGGGTAACAGGATAATATTACCAAAATTAAGACGATTAAGATGTAATGTCCCTTGATGAAAATCATTGAACAAAGCCATCAAATCATCTTTAATTAAGACCCAAAAACTTGATAGAACTCTGGAGGGAACCCATCCGGACGGAAGCTTTATTATGTTCCATTTGAAAAATTGTTGTTCTGACTTCCTCTTGAGTGAATGGCTCTACCAATTAAATCATTTTCTACATCCGACACTTGGGGGATGTCACCCGTCCCCAAATTCATCTAAAGAGATTAACGACTCTTCGAGAGGGACCGAAAAAGGTTTTTATAATAACTAGTAATATGCTCTTTAAGTTGAGCATCACCGATTATAACATTATCACCGTGGAACTGTTCGAAGAGTTGAAGCTTAAAAAATAAGAGGTCCATTAGTGAAGTGACGGCCTGCCAAGCGAAAAACTAAAGGGGAATTTGTCGTAGGACATCCAAAGTGCCATCAGTGTGCTAGCGGACAATCGTCTTTCTCCATGTTTGCGAGAACACACCTTTGTTGTTTGGTGTAATTTATCCCGTGGGCGCTAAGAAGAGATAACCTCACCACCAAAACACACGCCATTTGTAAACCATAAGGGCAATGGCTATGAAATTTTAAAGACAACAAGATATGATAGTTATCTACAAATCATCTAATACTCACTTCCATAGAAAACCTAATTAAAAGGCATGATATGGCGGACTTAATTATTCTTGATGTCATATCACGTCCTTAATTAGGTTTTCTATGGAAGTGAGAGTATTAAATGATTTGTAAATAACTATCATATCTTGTTGCCCTTAAAATTTCATAGTCATTGGCCTTATGGTTTTGACAAATGGCGCTTGTTTTGGTGGTAAGGTTATCTCTCCTTAGTGTCCACGGGATAAATTGCACCAAACGGCAAAGTGTGTTCGACAAACATGGAGAAAGACGTCCGCAAGCACACCGGCATCACTTTGCATGTCCTGTAGACAAATTCCCCAAAACTAAATGATGGGAAAATGACGAACAATATTATATTAGTTTGTGACAAAATGATACACTTTGTTCTTGTTGGTAGGTACGCGATCGCACAGGACCTCACGACTCACGTGTAAGCATCTGAGTACTTTATTTGGTTGACGCCACAACCTGCAGGGTAAGCAGCTGCTACTCGACAACGACGTCACGACTCACAAGAGGCCCCCGTGAGTCTGTCTGGGACTTACGAGACGACACACAAATTTGTGGAAACTGTTGGGCATCACACGAGCGAGCCCCTGGGAAAGACAGAATCAGCGGGCGCAGTGTGTGCTTAGGTTGCTTTCAGGCTGGAAACAAACTGCTGCATGCTCCGGTAGCTGCTGCCGCCCTCTGCAACGGCCTTGGCCGCTTCCTCGCCGGTCCTCGTCGCCGTTGCCCTGACCGCTGCGTCGGACATGACCTCCTTGACTTTCTTCCCGATCTCCTCCCCGGTCACCAGCCAGTCCTCCCCGTCCCAGCTCCAGTTCTCCATCCACACTCCAACGCCGCCGCTCACCACTACCGTAGCGTTCACGCGGTGGTCGCCGCCGCGTGGCCACGCCAGCAGCGGCACGCCGGCGGCAGCAGCCTCCGTCACTGAGTTCCACCCGCTGTGGCTTAGGAACAGCCCCACGGACGGGTGCTTCAGCAGGGGCCTCCTGGTCCACCCACGCCTTGGTCACGAGGCCGCGCCCCTGCACCCGCTCCAGGAACCCCCTTGCCGAGCACGTCCGTCAGCTCGGCGCTGTCATCCCTGTCCACCGTCGTGGTCTTGAGCACCCACAGGAACCGGCAGCCGCTCGCCACCAATCCGGCGGCGATCTCCCTGATCTGCTCATGGCTCACCGCGTTGCGGTTGCCGAACGCCACGTACACCACTGACCTCGCCGGCTGCTCGTCAAGCCAGGCAACGGGGAGCCCGCCGTTGCTTCTTCCTTGTCAGCTACTTCAGCTGAGCTGTGCTGCGACGACCTCAGCGGGCCAATGGCGTACACCGGCGGGAACCTGGGGACGACCTTGCCGTCTCTCAGGGGCGGCGAGCGCCACCGGTTCCAAGGCCTCGAACGTGTTGACCAGAAAGCCATCGGCGTTGACGATCTCGCGGCCGTTGTCGATGAACTGCTTGGTGAAGAGTTTGTTGAGGTCGAGCAGTGGCTGCGGGAGACAAGACTGCGGGATGCGACGCACGCCGGGGATGTCGACGTCGCCGACGCCGACGCCGGGCCCCTGCTCGGCCTTCTTGTCGAGGTGTACAGGGGGTGTACGCGACGAGCGAGAGCATGGTGGCGCACGAGACGAAGAGGACGTGGCACTTGACACCGAGCTCCTTGGCGATGGGGATGACGTGGGAGGTCAGGGTCACGTCTGTAACCACGGCCGAGACGCGCGGAGCGGCGCCGGCAATGAGCGGCCGGAAGAGGTGCGCTGAGCGGCGCACGGCCTCCCACCGGAGCAAGAACGGGTCGTGGCCTGGGAACTCCGACGCGTCGAACGGCAGGAGGTGGAAGTCGACGCGGCGGACGCCGGGGAGGGCAGTGAAGAGGCTTCTCAAGTGGTCGGCCTCGGCGGCGGAGACGGTAGGAAGAACGGTCACCACGGAGATGTCGACGTCGTGCCCCGCGAGAGCCGCGATGACGCGGAAGAATGGGAGGAGATGGCCCATGCCGGCGCTGGGGATGAACATGACATGCGGGCGTGTGCCGGCGTCGAGCTCTCCCAGGCTCTTCTCTCTGCCGGCGGGGCCATGGCCGAACGCGGATGGGGTGCGGTGGTGTCGTGCGGTGAACTATGGAGGCCGCGGTGATGTGGGGATGGAGAGACGATAGCCTCCTTAAATCAAAATCATTTATTATTTTAAACAAAGGTACTACGTATCAACATATCTGGCCACATATTGACCCGACAGCAATCATCGTTTCGGTACAGCATCATCCACACCTGACACCTTGCTCCGACCCGCAAAAAGTTTCAAAATGGAGAACCGTTGGAGATCCTCTTATCCAAACAAAAAAAAAAACATACTAGTTCCTGATTTCACAAAACAATAAAATTATAAAAATTGAACGGAACAACTCAAGTTTAACCAAATTTGTAGTATATAGTGTTAGCATTCATACCTTTAGATGTGAGGATGGAGAGACGGTAGCCTCCTTAAATCAAAATCATTTATTATTTTAAACAAAGGTACTACGTATCAACAGATCTCGCCACATATTGGCTACCGACAGCAATTGTCATCTCGGTTACAGCGTCATCCACGCCTTGCTCCGAGCCGCAAAAGGTTTCGACAACGGTGGGAGATGTTCTTATCAAAAAAAAAAAAATACTAGCTATTCAGTTCACAAAAACAATGTAATTATAAATTGAACGGAACAACTCAAGTTTAACCAAATTTATAGTAAATAGTGCTACCATTCATACCTATATATTAGGAAAACATATTCCATAACTAATCTAATGATATGTGTGTGAAATCATGTTACAACAACACAATGGTCTACTAAAATGATACTCATGATTGATCATGGCTATTTGCAAGCATTAAATTACTTGCAGACAATGAAACAGACATACTTTTGTCTCTAGGTTGTATGAGTTATCTATGTAATGGATTCAAGTATCCCACAGACTTCCTGTCTGTGGGATGAACACGTCCAAACGGTTTTTTAGGCGCCGGGTTCAATACCATTAAACAGAGAGGTCGGGAAGTGAAAAGCTGATCGCAAAGAACATATGAGATTGGAAAACTGACATATTTTTTGAAAGGATCTGGACAGAATAGTTGGCGATGAGTAGTTGTATCGTCCGGCTAGAGCGATCAGTAGTTGGATCGTCCGGCTTGTATGTTTTACCGCATTTCATGTCAGATGTTGCTGTAACCCAATTGTCCAGGACCTAATTATTGCTCATATATGAACTCTGATGATGTGTATCCAGGACGTAGCTGTCCTCTCCATCCTTCTCTCTTTTTTCACACCTCTGCTGTTTCATTTCTTTTTACATGGCGCGTATTAGGATTGTAAGTAGTCTTACATTATTGTAATTAAAAACTGCATATTACGATACACTATCAATGTTTATTGTTTTTTCTCGTCCAGGTACCTATCAAGATTATGCACCGCCGTCTACACCTCCAGCACAACAAGACTCAACCGTACATACTAGTTCGTTGTTCCCGTACACCTTTGGAGTTGTCCACCTGGGAAGATGAAGACGCCCTTGGTAATTGGTAGGCAGTTTCCTCGAGCCCCGGCTTGGTGTCAAACTGTCTTTCAAGCAGGGGCGAAGCTACTGATCAGTCCATACCGGGCGTCCAGGCACCCCAATTCAAAAATTTCTTAGTGTTCAGCAGTTTTCTCGGGGCGAAGCCCTAAACTACTTTAGGCACCCCCATCCATTCGCTCCAGCTTAGCCACTGCTTTTAAGGACGGAGGAGTGTCACCAGTGTGCCCTTCTGTGCTACTGGCTGAGAAGAACAGAGGAGCAACTCTAGGCAAGGAGGGCGATGGGGACGACCAGGCGAATTAGTCCACGATTGACAGGCCCTGTGTGGCTGTAAGCGGGCATAGATTAGATCTGATTACATGCAGTAGCCCTCATACTTAAAAATTAGATAGTCGAGTTTAAACAACAGAAATGTACTTTCTAGTGATGGTTTGATCAATAAATTCTTCTGCACGCTGATATTAAAGGCAATGCTACATATGGCAATGACAACTTTTATTGCTTCATATCAGACGTTAGTGTTTCATGTGCCAGGTTAATTAAATAGTTACATTAGAGTGATCTTCCTTTCTAAAAAAAACATTAGAGTGATCTTTTGCATAGTATTAATTCATGTACTGTCAGGTTCTCATATCCTTTTATTGCTTCATATCCTTGACAAGTTTTTCCATTATTCTGGTTCTCACCTAAGTACTGTCCAATGGCACTAGAATTGCATAGCTGATGGGATGTTTGAGTGATTGAATACTGTTGAAGTAAAATAAAAAATATAAAGTGTATTGAAAGCTTCTCAGGTAGAAATGGCTATATCCTCTATTCACTTGCGTCTCTATTTTACTCTCTTGTCATCGACTTCAGAGAACATTTTTTAATGTTGCCTCACTGATAAAGCCTTTTATTTTGTTTTTAAATGTTGCGCCGGGCAAGAACATATTTGAAAAAGGTGGTTTATATATATCTTATGTTCGCTTGCCTGGTACTCCAAATGTTGCGCCGGGCAAGAACATGTTTGTCGATTCGGCTAGATTGGGCGGAATTGACACCTGATTCTGATCGTCGGGTGGTGAAGATGGTGAGGGAGGCGGCGCGCGGCTCGGCCGCTTTGGTGGCGGCGCGACGGGCGGTGGAGGTGGAGCGCGGCGGGCGGCTGCGGCGTCTTGGCGGCGGCGCGGGGGTGGGGCTGGCGGCGGCGTCTTGTGGGAGAGAGAGGGAGAGCTGGAGAGATAAGCTGTTTAGGGAGCTACCCTTTTAATTTTTCTCGCTTAAGATCCAAACGGTTACATGGCCCTTGTATTTATAGTCGAGGGAGACTTGCATGTTAAGAAATATCTAAGAGGTTTCCTTATAGATTGGAATACCTCTTGACAAAGCAACCTATTTCTTTCCTAAATATTTATTCCCTAATATTAATTCTTAGAAAAGATTGGATGATGACGGTGACACGCAGCAGCGGCGGCGGCGGCCGCCCCTAGGGCGGCTTCCCGCGCTCGCGCGGACGGTTGCCCCATGGGCCTCCGTTTTGGGTCATGACAATGTTTGAAAAGGTGGTTTATATCCTCTGTTAACTTGCCTGGTACTCACTCAGTAAGATTAGCATAATTTAAAATCAGAGTGATGTGAGTTAGTAAAGAGGAGTCAGAGGCAACACGTGGGTGTTTTTTTTTTTTCACTGCCACTGTGATATGCAAAACGATGAGGATAAAGTTCTTCGCTAGTGTTTCATATATATGTTTTGTTTATTTTTCTCTTATAAAGGATCATCTATATATGTTAGTTTTGATAGGAAGGTCAGGCTTGTATACTATTTTTATGCTTCTACAGGGATACATGTACTCTGAATATGGTGATGGTAAGATCCTCTATGTGTTGTAAAGTACATTTTGTATATTCTTGTGAATTATTTTAAATGATTTTGCTTTGCTTTACTCTTCCAGCCAGCTGCTGAAGAAGAGACGCAGTGCGGAGCCATAAATTATACTTGGGGGGGCAAAACCAACATGTAAAAACTACTCATTATGTTCCTTATGGTGATTGTCGGGTTAGTTTCATTGACATCAACTGATGCTACCAATTTCTTATATGTATGCAAGGTATTTTTTTCGGTGATAAGTAACACGCCCGTTGATAGAAGACGCCTAGGGTGACTTTGTAAGTCATGAGTACCAACTCGATATTTTAATGATGATAATTTATATAATATAGTTGTGTTTTATATTATTATATTATCTAGAAGATATTAATAGGTATAGGTATATTATAAGACAAGAATTTTGTATAATCTCACTCTTCATATAAGTAAAAAGTATTAAATTATGTGAGCTGGAAAGTCTATCCGACAAACAAGAACAAGAACAAAGTTTTTTTTTTTTTGTGCTTCTCAATATATTAGCAGCTATCTATCTCAACGTTATAAAAGGAAAGCTAAAAATACGAAAAGAAATAAGCAATTTGCCATCACGAACAAAGGACTTGTCTAGGAGGAAATTTCCCAAGCAAAGCTCAACGTTACTAAAAAGAAACAATTACAGATTATACCAATATTTTTTTTTTTGCAATGTTAGGGGCCCTGCCCCCCCCACACCAAAGCTCCAGCACTGAAGGCACGACTCATTCTGATTGAGCTGCTCCATCCTTGTCAGGCGCCAGTAACTTGTTTCGTTACTTATGGATATTACCCGAAGAAGACTCGAGCTCATCTTCTAGTTCTAGCACATTTCCGATGATCAGATTGTCCGATATGTATTTGGCTGTGACATGCCGCACGAATTATATTTTTATGTAAAAGGTGAATGTCATTCTAGTGTCACTGTTACTCTCAAATGTGTGTTCCTGTATCCAAGAGTTTCTGGCATATCGTCTCATCATTTTTATTTAAATTTGCCATATCATTAGCCATTCATTCTCCCCCTTTTGGACTTTGTTCGTCCAGCCAAAAAAAACAGTATATAGCCCGTTGATTATCTCTTTGTTGCTTTAGGCCATAGAGATGAGGTTAAAGCAATAAAAATCATTTTTTTTATTTTATCAAGTATTATAAAATTTTATTGATTGTATAAAAACACCAGTATTATAATGTGTAATAACATAATTTGTTATTGTACAAACCTGTCACATGCCGTCAATAGGGGCCCAAAAGGGCCTGTCCACGATCCTAAAAAGGTCGGCCCAGCCCCCGGGAGGGAGGCCACGCGTCTTGCGCCCACGGCCACCGCCGCCTGCCGTCACCGTCTGTCATTGCGTCGTTTTGCTTTCTCATTAAGTAATATTATTTAGAGATAAAATAGAAGTAGATTAGGAAATAAAAAGAGATCTACTTCTCATGCAAGTCTTACCGGGACTATAAATACAAGGAGATGTAATAAGTTGGATCAATCGAGAAAAATAAAGGGGTAACACCCAACAACCGCTCTCCACCCTAGGCTCTCTCCCTCTCCTCGTGCGTGCGCCGCCGCCCCGCCGCACGCCACTGCCATGCCGCCTTCGCGCCACCCTAGGCGGCCGCCGCCGCCCCAGCTCCTCGCCACCCTCGCCACCGCCTTCCTCCTCTTCTTCCCCTTCCCTAACGGCCCCGGAACCACGATTGCGGCTGCCCGAACCTCCACAGCAACCCCGATTGCCGCCGCCCGATCCGCCGGTAACTCTCGATTGCCGTCCGCGCCCGACAACCCCGATTGCCGCCCACGCCCGAGCTCCCGACAACTCGATTGCCGCCCGTCGCCATAAGGCTTGCCGTTGGCGTGTCACCGATCGCCGGAATCTAACCGATCGTGACAAAACCTTTTTAGGAACCGGGAGGGACAAGAAGCCTCTACTAGTTATATAAATACTAGATTAGAGGTGCTTATACAAATAGTCATATTGTCCTTGATATTTTAAAAAACCTATACATTTTTATGTGTTTAATAATCCACTTGCCACTCTCCATTTGTTGAGTTCTTCGTACACACCACCTAGTCGTGTACGAACTCGTGCAATTGTGTCCGCTGTTGTTACATATCTAACCACAGATCACAACTAGCTGTTGACACCCAAAAATAGCTCGATCTAAGACATGGTAAAATTCTAGACTTAGCCAAACTTGGCTTGGTCCAAGTCACCAAGTAAATTTCCGGACTTCCCGGACGCATGCGGCCGGACCGTCCGATCACTTCCCCGCGTCCGGTCGGTCGGCCGGGCGTCGAGGCGATTTCGAGGCATCGGCCGGACGCACCGGTGTAAGGTCCTAGATGGCTAGAGGGGGGGTGAATAGCCTATAAAAATTTTCTATAAGCTCAATTAACAACCCAATTAGAATAACAAGAGGCGTAATCGCGGTTTGCACTAGCTCTATTGTCTTGCAAGCCTCTAGTGACAATTCTAGCAAATTGCTATGATCTCTAAATCAATCAAAGGCTAAGTCACTACTCTATCTAGTGAGCAATCCTAATATGATCCTTATGCTAGCAAGAACAACCTACACAAACAAGTGCTAGCTCTCTACTCAAGGTAATCTAGGAAAGTAATGCAAGAGTGAGAAGCTTGTTATACCGACATGTAGGGGCAATGAACCAATCACCGTGAAGAGAATGAACAATCAATCACACGAAGATGATGATCCAATCACCGAGACAATGAACAAGTCGATTTGTTCACCCGGAGTTCACTTGTACACCGACAAGCTAGTCTCCGGTTGTGCCGACCAACACTAGGATGGTGTTTGAGCTAGGCGGTGCCCTTGCTAGCCTCAACACACCACTCACAAGTGAGGTACCCAAAGCACGAGCAATGTATTCCTTGCACTTTGTCTTCCCGACGAGGAGTGCGTACTCCTCTCACAAACCAACCGGAGGTGGCCAAGACCAATCACCTTCTCTTGCCAACGCCTCCACCAAAACACCAAGCCGGCTAGGAGCGGTGTCTCCAAGAGAAACAAGAAACCAACTGGCTCACAACGATCCCCAAGTGCCTCTAGATGCAAGAACTCGATGCAAATGCACTTGGATCACCTCTTCTCTCAAGAATGAAGCTCACAAGCAAGAATGAGAGAGAGGGAGAGTTGTTGCTCAGCTCTAGGATGTTAGAAATGATTCAAATGACCAAGAGAGAGAGCAATGGCCGGCCAAAGGGGTATAAATAGGCCAAACCACGAAATGTGGCCGTTGGGGAGAAAGCCACGCTTTACTGCGGCTGGCCGGGCGCCTTAGCGACCGGACTCACCCGGTGGTCCGGTCGGTGGGAACCGATCTAACCGACACGACAAGCCCGACCGGCCCCCCCTGGCGAGCGCGCGTCGGTCGCGCGTCCGGTCGGTGCTTCGGTCGGCACCGGAAGCGTCCGGTCGGTCGCGTCCGGTCGGCCCTCGGCCCAAACTCTAAAAACATGCTCTCTGCCAGACCCGATCACCGGTGCGTCCGGTCACTTCTTCATGCTTCCGGTCGGTGAGTCCGGTCACCATCTGAAGCTGTGAAATTCCGTCGTTGTGTTGCTGTTTCTTCGCCTTTGCTCCAAACCGACTTCCGTCACTTGATTCTTGTTGCCGACACGTCGAAGAACACCTCAACACCATGTGTTAGCATTTTTGAAACATTTTCGACAAGTACGGAGTTAGCTCTTTGTTGACACCTGTTATAGCATAAAATTACTAGTCAACTAACATGAAATAAGGGCTTAAAATGAATATCAACATAAGTCTAGGGGTTTAACTAACATAATTCCACGAGCTTTGGTGATTTATACATTTTCAGGGACTTAACAGATAAATGCAGAGAAGAATGGAGAAAGTTCCGGAATATACATCCCATACGATGACAAGACTTGACCGTGAAGTAACTCAACCCGAAAAGTGTTCTAAAACACTCTAGAAGGTACCGAAGGACACCAGGAAGAAACACGAAGCCAGGAACATTCTGGACCTGGCGGCCGCTAAGCCATTTAGGCCAAACCGCCAGGTGGGTCCCACCTCATCCTCTCCTTTCTAGGTCGGTTTACTACCGACTTTGAGGTTGTATCTACACCGTTGCCAAGGTCGGTTTGATCCAAGGGCTATCGTTCATCGCCAAGGGCTATATAAGAAGACCCCCTGACCCCAGGGCAGAACATCAATTCATTATCAATTCATTCTATCTCATTATCTCTCAGTTGTAGAGGGGTCCCATGTAAGGATCATCTCTCTCTAAGGGATTAGTGAATTAGAATGTAATTAGAAGCATATTAGAACTACAATTAGAAGAGTTAGTATAAGAGGATTAGAACTCATTAGTTCTAATCTTTAGAACAAGAGAGATAGAGAGAGGGAAGGAATCGGAGGAAGTGCTTGGCTTGTCGGTACTATCTCCATACTTGTACCTCGGTGGAAGTTAATCTACATTTGGAATTACTCGGTAATCTTCTTCTTCTTTTTTAGTAAGTTATATTATTTATATTTATTCTTATTGGTCTACGAGTCTCTCTTTTGAGTACTTTAATCTAAGGCATTAGGTTAAGGTAATATTCGTAGTGTAAGCGTGGTGCTTAGGCTCGGGTATCTCGTAGATACACCCTACCTTCCTGGAGCGTAGTAGTTCGTGGTAGTGACAAGTACCATCGATTCCTTTGGATTCCACATCCCGTTGGATAGGACTAAGTAGGAACAAGTTCTTGGGGAATAGTGAGTTTCGGCCTTACTTTCCTTTGAGTACATCCCCATAAGAATACTATCAACATCACTTACCAAATTAAGATTTAGCTATCTTAGTAATCCTCTCTATACCCTCAACCTTCTTAAGTCTTGTATTACTCCGGGTTAAGATTAGATCGTAGTCGCCCTCACCCGTTTCTCTGTGGATTCGATATTTAAACCCACTCCCGGGTGAAGTGCTCACCGGTATCCGTGCGCTTGCGGATTATACAAATTATAAATATTTCTGTAGGCTTATCAAATACCAACACTCTTTAGGTTAGAATGCATGCATATGAATTTTGAACCTAAAGGCACATGAGGACCGATGTGTACGATAAGTTTCCCCTCTTTATAGTACGGCTTATCGATCCTATAATCACTCACACCCTCTATGGCGTCTTGAGTGTAAAATCAAAAGCCCTATGGTTATACCTTTGCCTTGGGGACAATTGATCTCCAAACCTCCTCAAGTTGGATGCTTGATCATCTTTTGGATCACCTCGATCCATCAACCATGATTACCATGCTCCAACTTGACACGACCAATCTCCAATCTAATCAAACACTTAGCATCGAGAGATTAGTCCTTAGGTGTCACTAATTAGCCAAAACCAAACTAGAGATCTTCAATCTCCCCCTTTTTGGTCATTGGTGACAACCCGCATAAAGGTTTTATGATTAATGATTTTGAACATATCATGGTTGTCCAAGCATTTTGCTTACAATCATAGGATTGGACAATCATCATAGTTCAGTTTTGGTAGCATGGGCTCCCCCTACATGTATGCCCACGAGTTTGGAACGAAGCATTGCATACATGTATGAATATTGAAATTGAGGGTGAGCTATGTTACCAAAATGATGCTTAAGGTGAAAGAAATGGACCTTTAAAAGCGTGATACCAATCGGAGTTGCGCCATTTTCACCATACAAGCATCAAGATAACTAGATTTTCATCAAAACTCAAAGTACCACGTGAGATCACATTATAAGCAAGGTACTTGAATTAAGAGCGGAATTTAGAAAATCTAGCTACCTCCTATGCATGCTAGTTATTCAACCACTTGTAAAGCAACTTGAGAAACAATGAACTAGCATACACCACACAAGCATGTATATATGGAAATTAAATACATGTGCAATGAGCAAGTCATATGTTGGTGCACAATCAAATGCAACAATTTGTCTATGAGCTTGCTCCCCCTACTTGTGTGAACCACTTGTAACTTCATGAACCTCATGAAAGATTTTCAAAAACATGTGAATTTTTTAATTTTTCCAAAACCTTTCATGCACTAATCTCTCCCTCTTTGTCGACAATTTCTATAAAAGGTATGACCATGTTGTGTTATGGAAGAGAGAATAGTGTTCAAATTTGGTCAAATTTGGATCACTTGTCAAACATATTTTTTCGGTTTGAACCAAAGACAAGCTTCTTCACACCTCATGACAAGGGTTATCTTGCCTATGTTGAAGTATATGTGTGAAAAAGATAGCCAAATTCAACACTTGAGATTGCAAGCCCATAAACATGTCATGTGTCATCACTAGATCAAACAAGCATAAATAGCAATAGTGATGGCATACATACATTGAAATCCTTTTATTTTCCATGAATGCTTCCTAAGGCACAAGTTATATGTCTATATGTTCTAACAAGTCCTTAGATATTATGATTGCCATGTCAACCAATGATACCTTGGCTTTTGCTCGAAGGAGAGGCATGTCATATTTGTGGGGTGCATTCAACTCATGTTGGAGAAGTCAAGGATGTTCAACTCATTTCGAAGCTTGCAAAACCTCTTCTTATCTAGTGGCTTTGTAAAGATGTCGGCTAGTTGATCTTTGGTGCCAATAGGTTGGATAGCAATGTCACCCTTTTGTTGATGATCTCTAATGAAGTGATGCCTTATGTCAATGTGCTTGGTTCTTGTATGTTGGACCGAATTTTGTGTCATCTTGCAAGCACTCTCATTGTCACAATACAAAGGCACATGATGGAAATCAAAACCATAATCCTTCAATGTTGATCTCATCCATAGCAATTATGCACAACAACTACCGGCACTAATGTATTCGGCCTCGGCGGTTGAAAGTGTCACACCGGTTTGCTTCTTTGAGGACCAAGATACTAGAGATCTTCCAAGGAATTGACAAGTGCCACTTGTGCTTCTTCTATCAACCTTGCATCCCCATAGTCGGTCCGAATATCCAATAAGCTCAAAGTTTGACCCCTTGGGATACCATAGCCCAACATTTTAAGTATGCTTCCAATACTTTAATATTCTTTTAGATGCGGTGAGATGACTCTCTCTAGGTGAGGATTGAAACCTTGCACACTTGCCAACACTAAACATCACATCAAACCTAGAAGCGGTCACATAGAGTAAGCTTCCAATCAATGACCTATAGTACCTTTGATCAACCATATTGCCACTCTCATCATTGTCCAATGATCCATTGGTACCTATTGGTGTATTGATGCCCTTTGCATCTTGCATGCCAAACTTTTGATCATGTCTCTTATGTACTTCCCTTGACTAATGAAGGTGTCATTCTTCATTTCCTTGATTTGAAGACCAAGGAAGTATGTGAGCTCTCCAAGCATAGACATCTCAGACTCTTTTGCCATCATCTTAGCAAACTCTTCACATTATTCTTGATTTGTTGATCCAAAGATGATATCATCAACATATATTTGCATGACAAACAAATCATTGCCAATTTTCTTGGTGAAAAGAGTAGTGTCAACTTTGCCCATCTTGAAGCCTTTCTTGAGTAGGAAGTCTCTCAACCTCTCATACCATGCTCTAGGTGCTTGTTTCAACCCATACAATGCCTTGTTCAACTTGTACACATGATTGGGATGATGGTAATCTTCAAAACCGGGTGGTTGCTCAACATACACTAGCTCATTGATGAATCCATTGAGAAAAGCACTCTTGATATCCATTTGATAGAGCTTGATGTTGTGTGCACATGCATAGGCCAATAGGATTCTAATTGCCTCTAATCTTGCAACTGGAGCATATGTTTCACCAAAGTCAAGACCCTCTACTTGAGTGTAACCTTGTGCAACTAGTCTTCCTTTGTTTCTCACAACAATGCCATCTTCATCTTGCTTGTTTTTGAAAACCCATTTGGTTCCAATGACATTGTAGTCTTTTGGTCTTTCTATCAATTCCCAAACCTTGTTTCTATCAAAGTTATTGAGCTCCTCTTGCATTGCAATGACCCATTCTTCATCCTTCAAAGCATCATCCACTTTTTCAGGCTCTTCTTGTGACACAAAGGCAAAGTGCTCACAAAATGCCATAAGTCTTCCTCTTGTTTGCACTCCACTTGCAATGTCACCGACAATTTGATCAATTGGGTGATCTCTAGCTATGCTTGAGCTTTGGAGTATTGGAGCTTGATTGCTTGAGCTTGGTTGATCACTTGTTGTTTCTTGAGATGATGTACTAGCTTGTTGTTGATCTTGAACTTGAGCACCACTAGCTTGAGTTATTTGCACTTCATCCTTGTCATCATCAACTTGAGTTGTCCTTATATCACCAATGTCCATACCCTTCATGGCATCTACTAATTGAGTTCCAATAACATCATTGAGGTTCTCATCTTCATCTTGGGACCCATTGATTTCATCAAATTCAACATCATGGACTTCTTCCAATAAGCCACTTGAGTTGTTCCACACTCTATATGCTTTGCTTGTGGTGGAATAGCCAAGTAGGAATCCCTCATCACACCTCTTGTCAAACTTGCCAAGTCTTGCACCCTTCTTCAATATGTAGCATTTGCATCCAAATACTCTAAAGTATGCAATGGTTGGCTTTCTTCCATTCAATAGCTCATAAGGTGTCTTGTTCATCATGGGATGGCAATACAATCTATTGATGTAGTGGCATGCGGTGTTGATTGCTTCGACCCAAAATGATTGACTCACATTGTACTCACTAAGCATTGATCTTGCCATTTCAATGAGAGTCCTATTCTTCCTCTCAACTAGGCCATTTGATTGTGGTGTGTACTTGGCCGAAAGTAGATGCATAATCCCATAGTCATCACAAAGCTCATCAACTCTTGTGTTCTTGAACTCACTACCATTGTCACTTCTCACTTTCTTGATTATGATGTCAAATTCATTGTGCACCCTCTTGAGAAATGTCTTGAAGATTGAGTAAACATCACTCTTGTCATTGAGAAAGAACACCCAAGTGAATCTTGTATAATCATCCACAATCACAAATCCATACTTGTTCCCACCAATGCTTGTGTATGCGGTTGGGCCAAACAAATCAATATGAATCAAGTCAAATGCCTTGCAAGTACTCATGAAGCTCTTCTTTGGATGAGTGTTGCCAACTTGCTTGCCGGCTTGACATGCACCACATAGCTTGTCCTTCTCAAAGTGTACATCCTTCAAGCCTCTCACTAGATCATGCTTCACTAACTTGTTGAGTTGCTTCATGTCAACATGCCCAAGTCTTCTATGCTATAGCCAACCCATGCTAGATTGTGATATCAAATATGTACTAATTTGAGTCTCGCTAGCACCAAAATCCATAAGATAAAGATTCTCAAATCTTATCCCCTTGAAGATCAAGCTTGAATCTTTTGCATTCACTATCTCAACACTATCTTCACCAAAGATGCACTTGTAACCAAGATCATAAATTTGTGCCACCGAAAGCAAATTGTATTTCAATATGTCCACTAGTGTCACATTTGATATGGTCAAATCATTGGTTATTGCTATCTTTCCTAGGCCTTGAATCTTGCCACTTTTGCTATCACTAAATGTAATAGGCTTGCCATTTTCTTGAGTTGAATCAATAGAGATGAACTTTCTTGCATCACCAGTCATGTGTTGAGTGCACCCACTATCAAGTATCCAATGCCTTCCCCCAATCTTGTAATTCACCTACAAGGAAATCAATAAGATTTAGGTACCCATTTGCCTTTGGGTCCTTGGAGGTTAGCAACCAAAGCCTTTGGTACCCAAATTGCCTTCTTCTTTAGGCCAACAATGGGTGTGCCAACAAACTTTGCCTTGACACCCTTCTCACCCTTGGTAAGCAAATAACAAGAATCAAAATGGATGGAATGTACTTTGCTTGATTTCTTATTCATGTTCATTTTAGCACATTTATGCTCTTGATGCCCCACTTGCTTGTATCTATTGCAATAGAACCCATTGCTCTTCACAAAGTTAGGCTTTGGAGTAGCAAAGACCTTCTTGCCTTTCTTGGGGACATAGCCTAAGCCTTCCTTGTTAAGGGAAGACCTTTGGCTACCCAAGCACTTTAACAAGCGAGCATCCCCACCATATGCCTTACCCAAGGCGTGGGTGAGCTCATCCACCTCTCTTTTTTTTGAGTCTCATTCTCAACTTTTAATGATGAATCTAAAATCACTTCATCACTACTAGTAGAGATTGAGTGGGTTGATGTGGATGTGGAAGGAATAGATGGTTCTTCAACATCAACCAAGAATGGTTCATCTATGATGTCACATGTTGAACCAACATCCTTCTTGATGATTGAGCAAGCTCTATCATTCTTCTCTAAGAGAAGGCATGGGCTTTTTGAAGCCTTGTATGAGCTAGCTCTAATTCCTCATGGTCTTCCTTTAGACCCTCAGGGGTAGCCTCTAGCTCACTAAAGTTTTGCTCAAGAGTTTTTACACACTTTTGCAAAGCTCTACATTTCTTGTCCTTAGTCTTAAGCATGATATGAGTTTGCTTAAGCATCTCAAGAAGATCATCTCTAGTGGGTTCATATTCATCATCATCATCATCACTATCATATTTTACTTCATTAGCATTTAGTTCTTCATGCTCATGCAATGATACCTTAGTGGCCTTAGCCATGAAGCATGATAGTGATGAGCCGAAGAGAGATGTCTTCTTGTCTTGACCAATTGCACTCATTGCCTTGGCCTTGTCTTCCTCTTCAACGGAGGAGCCATCACTATCCCAAGAACAAACAAAAGCACCATCAGTTGTCTTCTTGAATGTCATGGTCTTGCTCTTCTTGTTTGTCTTGCCACTCTTGTATGCCTTCATCTTTTCTTTTTCTTTCTTGATTGGGCAATCGGCAAGAATATGGTAAGGACTATCACACTCAAAGCACTTTCTTGGCTCTTCATTGCCCTTAGATGAGTCATTTCTTCTTCTAGAGCCTTGCCCCATCTTCTTGTTCTTCAAGACCTTGCTAAACTTCCTCACAAACATAGCAAATTCTTGATCAATCTCATCAAGGTCAATCTCTTCATCAACTTCCTCTTGTGCTTTGGCTTTGCCCTTTGCCTTGAATGAGGTGGTGGCGGCCTTAAATGCCACAACCTTCTTACTCTTGTCATCTTCCTTCTCTTCCTCATCTTCCATGCCATCAACTTGCTCATCGGTTAGCACTTCACCAAGCAAGTCACTAGGTGTCATGGTGTCCAATGCACCTCTAAATAGAATCTTCCTCAACATCATGAACCTTTTGGGCAAGCACATCAAGAATTTGTGCCCAAAATCTCTATCCAATGTCTTCACTCCCAATGCCTTGAGATCATTAACAATCACTTGGAGCCTATGGAATGTATCTGGTATGCTCTCATCCTTCTTCGTCTTGAAATTCTCAAATTCACTCTTGAGAACATACAATTTGGCACTTTTCACCATCTTGGTGTCCTCATAGGTCTCACCTAGCTTCTCCCACACTTCACTTGTTCTATCAAGATCCTTGATGCCCTCAAACACTTTGACATCCATGCCATTGTACAATGTGTTCAATGTCATGGTGTTGCATTGCTTGTTTGCCTTGTCGGTGGGAGTGAGGTTGGTTGGGTCAAGGATGACATAATCCTTCTCGGTCACTTCTCATACTTGGTCATTGATTGATCCCAAGTACATTCTCATGGTTCTCTTCCAATAATCAAAGTTCTTGACCCCATCAAAGAACGGAGGCTTTCCCCCAACATGGTTGAACACAACATGAGCCATACTTTCACACTAAGGTTGTTAAGCCTTCAAAAACGGTGACCACAGCTCTGATACCACTTGTAAGGTCCTAGATGGCTAGAGGGGGGTGAATAGCCTATAAAAATTTTCTACAAGCTCAATTAACAAACCGATTAGAATAACAAAAGGGCATAACATTGACAATTGCACCACTTTCCACTAGCATGTTGCGGGCTGGTTTTCCATTAATATGTCCCCTCACATGCAATGGCTTGAGATGTCTCACAGGCACCACGGGTTTCTTGAATATAGCATCTTGAACCCCAAAAGCCATCTCTGCTGCAGCTACTTCATCATCTCCCCTTTGCTCGATCACGTAATAATTGGCGGAAAGAAATATTGTGTTTATTTTTCCATGCTTTGGCGAAGGCTCATAGTCTACCATCTCTTCGTCGTCGGCGGTAGGAGCTTCAATGTCAACCATAGCAGCAACGGCAGTAGCAAAATCCTCATCGGCGCCTAGAGGACCATCAGATACAATCGGTTGAACCGGCTCACGAGTCGGTAAATCCGATGATTGGACATTAGCAGCCCCATCAACCGTCACGGTTGAATTATCAACTTGCTCAACTGGCTTACCTGCTAGGAGTGCCAAAAGGTCAACATTTGGCTTGGGCACCTCCTCCACAGGCTTGGGCGCCTCCTCCACAGGCTTGGGCGGCTGCTCTTGGACCACAACTGACTTTACCGATTTAGCAACCGGTTTAGCCATCCTCTTAGCGGCAGCAACCAACTCAGCTTCCTTCTTCTTAACCTCGTGGACAAGTTCTGGCAGGATAGGTCCTTGTCCTTGAGCAACAGCCATGCGCTTGAGCATCTTTTGTCTTGCCCGTTGAAGCTTCCTCTTCTGAGTTTTGTCAAGGTCCATTGGGCACCACTTGGGCTGCCGGTAGCGAGGATCAACGGGCCTTTTCCTCTTGTCTTGAGATTCAGCAGCTTCCTCCATGATTTGATCTTCTTTTGGAGGCTCTTGCCCCTCAATCATAATCGGTTCATTATCATTAAGAACGAGGAGCCGACATTGATCCGATCATGATGGAAGGTGGAGAAGTAGCAATTGGAGCAGTCGCACAACCACTTCGGCTTCTTCTTGGGATATATATATACATTTGCATTGGTGCCTTCCCCGAATTGGTATGCTCCCTGGATGTGAGCAACTCTTTCTTCTTTGCACCGCTAGAGCTCGATTGTGTACCCAATCGGCTAAAGACAGTGGGCTTGGCCATGTTTGCAGCATCTACCTCCTTCATGGAAGCCGAAGGATAAGGAACAAACACTCCCTTCGGTCCCCATTGAGGTATCACAGGTGATGGTGGCATTGGCGCCACTGGTGGTCCCCAACGAGAGAATCTTGGACGAGTGACGTGCGAAGAGGATGCACCGTTGGAAGGAGTCATAGCTATTTGCTTGTTCCTTTCTTCATCACGCTTAGGAGGTGTAGACTCTCTTTTTTTATTGGCCGATTTCTTGGAATCAGCCTTGTCTTGTTTGTACTTTGCCATGAGCCTGTCAAATGTGCACTGAGGCTTGATGTGCTTCTTTTCCTTAGGCTCGTTGGTCTTCCACACTCCCACCTCTGGCTTTTGTGGAATGAAGGATCTTATTACCGGGGCTTGATCATCTTGGCCGATTGGGCTAACCGCCTAGGCGGTCTTCCCCGTCTTTGCAAGACCATCCAACCAAGCTTGACGCCGTAAAGCTTGCGCCGAGCTTGCCACAATGGTGATCTTAGTATTGCCTTCTTCATCTCTTGCAGCCGATATATGCCATCCCGAATTGTTAGGAACAATCGGTATGGGGTGTGGCTCACCGATGATCACGTTCTTCCCTTTTGCGATAACTGACTTGCTCGGGGACGGATCAAAATTGCGGGAGCCTTGGCTTCAAGCTTCTCGGCTTCGATGTCTTGTCATCGGGCTTGCCGGCTTCAACCACCTTCACATGAGCTGGGAAGGGATTCTTGTCCAATGCATATCGGTAAGAGTTAATCGGCCCTCATTAAGCGCCGATTGTACCCGCCGACGCAAGTAATTGCAATCATTAGTGGCATGAGAAAAAAGAATTATGATGTTTGCAAAAAGCCCTTTGTTTCAAGACATCTGCGGGGAGGCATAGTATAATTAATCTTAATGATACCGATTTTTAACAATTCATCAAAAATTCGGTCACATTTAGACACATCGAAAGTAAACTTCATCTCCTCACCCCGATTCTTACTAATCGATTTGAGAGAGGGGCAAGTTACTTGTTTATTCTCAGCCTGGCCACCTAATTTCAGCGGACCAACACCTCTTTGCTCTCATCATCCGATGAAGAATAACCATCGAGTGTGTGCACATTAGCACGATGAGAGAGCGATAGTTGCTTTGTCCACGAGACTCTTTAAGGCGCGATTCAACAGAAATGGCCCTCTCGATCAACTGATTTAAAGTATTGAATTGCTAGAACTCAAGCTTTTCTTTAATGTTAGAACGTAAACCGGCAAAAAGCAAAATCAAAAAGGTCCCTTTTCGGATATTCGCGCACATTAAAACAACGACTTCTAGTTTCCCTATATCTCTTAAAGAAATCTAGGACTAACTCATCACGCCCTTGTTTAATGCATGCAAGAAGGGACAATCTAGTTTCTTGGACTCCAGAATAAAAAGTGAGCATGAAATTTTTCTTCTAAATCAACCCAAGAATGAATGGAACAAACAAGTAAAGATGAAAACCATGAAAAAGCAAGCACCAAGAAGAGATAAAGGAAAATTACAATTTTCATATGTTCCCGAGTACTAGCGGTTCCAAGTTGAGCAAGATACATGATAACATGTTCCATAGTAGTTTTACCATCATTACCACTAAACTTTTGAAAGTCGGTACCTTCCACCCGGTGGTGCAGCTAGGTAGTCATAAAGCGGAATGGTACGGTTTTTGGTATGCGGTATTAACATTGTCGAGCTGAATTCCCAACTTTTGCTCCGCGATTTATTAAAATCTGCCCTAAATTTAGCTAGGATAGCCTCTATGCTATCGGGAACTCCTGCATTCACATTTTGATCTTGCATATTATTCGGTGGTGGCATGGGTGCGGTTGCCCTCCTATGGAATGTGGTAATGGATTTCGTACCCCGAATTATGCATAGAATTTAGGTTAGGATTCGGTGGTGGCATGGTTTGCCCCCGCCGAATTTGGCATGGGGATATGCACTCCCGATTCCTAGAAGCCTCATGATCGGTTCTTAATTGAGCCGATCCTTGATTGCTCATGATGTACTAGCTCCACCGGGTACGGTTCTAATGGCGTAAGCCATAGGAGCCGGTTGTGGTTGAGGAACATGTGGAATCATATCCAAAGGCATACCATATTGGTATTGAGGCGCAATTGGTGGTTGTGCCACAACCGATGGTGAGACAATAGATGATTGAGGCGCTACACCCGATTGTGAATTACCGGTTGCGCTTCCTTCTACAACTTTTAGGCACGCTTATCTAAATTACTAACAAGACCATTAATCATATCTTCTAAAGTTCTTTTTCGATCTAAAACCAAGCTAGCAACACCATCTTGTGTAATAGTAGCAACATCATCATATATAGTTTGTTGGTCGATGGGAATTACCTCTTTTGATGATGGCGCTTGGAGCAAGTGCAGCATAGACAGGCTTTGTATATTGATGCACACGATCTTACCTGTCCTTGTGGCAACTCTTGAAGAAAGTCGTTTTAACGGGCGTTGATCGTGTCCTGGAGCCGCTACGTAAATCTTCGGGGAGCTCATCTTCGGACTCGGGGCGCCGTATGTTGGCTTCTAAAATCTCGGCCAACTAGTTCTTCTTGTTAGCATCATCACACGGGGCCATGGTGCTAGCGTCCGAAGTCGCATCGAGTTGACGCTTTGTCTTCCCAGTGAGTCGCCAAAAGTATGTTGACGCTGAGTTAGGGCTTCGCACCAAACACACCGGGAGGGCCTTGGACGCCCACGAAGGTTGCACTCAACCTTGTAGCGCCGAAAACCGCGCCGTGACCGACCACGAACGATCAAGAGATCGCTAGGGCCGATGTAGAGCTTGGTAGACGGGGAAGACCTTCAAACGCATCTCGAGAAGACCCGTTGGGAGGGCGCACGGAAGGGTTGCCCTAGGAGCAGCGGATGCACCTAGAATGCCGGCGAAGAATGTGGAATTCGTCGTCGAACAGCAGGGTATGAGGTTGGAAGAGATAAAATTAGGGTTTGTGTAGTAGTTGGACGATTTGTTGATAGATGGGATCAAATCGGCCATGAACCCCTTCATTATATAGGGGAGGGTGGTCTTATCCTTTTAGGAAGGCGTCCTAGGACGTTTCCAAGCAACAAAAAACGACCTAAACACGATTAGGAATCAAATCGGTTCGAATCGAGTTTTTCCAACTCGGCCGGGAGGGTGGAGACAAAATTTACGGATACCCCGGATATGTGCGGGGTCTCGCCGGGTATTGTCTTGGGTCCAAAATTCATCCATCCGGACTCCAAATAGGGCGATCCACATATGTTTTTCGATCAGCGCGACGAGAGGAACGCAATGGTGAAGTCCGTTACTGCTTTTGAGGAACTTTTTATTCGGACAAATTTGGGTGTCAACACAATCAGAAAAGCAGCGAATGCATGTCAAGCGGATAAGCTAAGCAGGCGCATCTACAAGTTCTTTTGCATTTCAGGAGACGCGAACTAATAAAGTGGTACAATACAAATGAGCGTCACACACAATCCTTTATTCTCACAATACTAACAAGCAGTGCATGCATGAGTTACGTACGTGAACTAATAAAGTTAGGGATGCCACTGGGTAACCAATACCCAAACCCAAATACACATCCATATTATTTGGGGAGGGTATGGATTATTCAGCTGCTTATGGGTATGGGTAGGTTATCCATGATATTATCCACATTATTTGTGAGAACCTCCGGCAGCAAAGGAAGCGCATGGGCGGCGGCGAATGCTGGACGTCGGCGCATTGCGGAGCGCGTCGGTCCCGCGGCGTCGTTCGGTGGAGCCTTGATCTACAAGGGCACGCCGCCTCCCGATCCAGCGCGGTAGGCCCTGCGGAGAAGATAGTGAGCACGCCGGAGCGACGCCTGTAGCGGCCAAGGAGCGCGCCGAGGAAGAGGCGTAGAGGAAGATCGGGAAGCACGGACACCGGAGCTTCACGGGACGTACACGAACGCGAACGGGTCCAGCGCGTATATGCAGGCCCTCCTCTTCGACGGGCGTACCGGACCGCGCGGGCCCCATCTACGAGCAGGGGCGGAGCTACGTTATGTGTTGTGGGGCACCCACAAAATTTCAAAAAATCACTATTAGGAACAAATTTTCACCATGGTTGTAGACTAAATTTTCATATCTACAAGAGCAACCCCCCCCCCCCCTAGTTTGCTCTAGCTTCACCCCTGTCTGCGAGTGCGGCGGAGTTCGTGGGCAGGCGTTTCTCCGGCCGCCATAAACGCCGCCGCAAGAAGTTGGACACGGGCGGGCGTGCCTCCGCTACGTGCGGGCTGGGGTGTGGCGCCCGTACATCCCCGGCGCCCAGGCAGTCTTCCTCCTCCGCTGCGGCGCGCGTCCCGATAGCGGCGGGGCGGCGGATTTTGGCGCCCGGGCTTCTTGCCCGGCGCGACGACGGGGCGAATGGGTACGGGAGGAGGGTGCCTTGCCCCGTGCCACTAGCCATGGGTGACCTCAAGTTCCTGCTCCACACGAACTTCAGCAAACCAGCCATGGAGGACAAGCTGCCGGCGTCCATGTCCCTGTCCGCAGCATCTTCATCCTCGAATCCATGTCGCTGACTGTTTAATCCGATTGGATCGGATGCTCTTGCCATTCCTAATTGTTCATGGGCTTATCTATATCCACTGGGGATTACCCTTACGGGGAATCAGGAATGAGGAATCTATGGGCATGGGTACGGATTCACCCAGCTTCCCCAACGGCAGCCCATTATAAAGTGGTACAGTCACAGTACTAACAAACAGTGCGTGCATGAGTTCGTACATGAACTAATAAAGTGGTACAATACAGCTGAGTGTCACACAGTCACTTCACTCGTCGGAATGGTAGCAACATATATTTATTCTCACAATACTAACATGCAGTACATGCATGAGTTACGTACGTGACGTCGCCCCTTGCCTCAAGCTCCTCCCTTGAGCTTGGCAATGAAGTCATGCATGTTACGGTAGCTCGTGCCGCCCTCCGCAACGGCCTTTTCAGCCTCCTTACGCGCCACCGCCACGCTCGCCCTCAACTTCTCGTCGGCCATGACCTCCTTCACCTTGTCGGCGATGTCCTGCCCGGTCACCAGCGTGTCCTCCCCCCGGCCCAGCTCCAGTGCTCCGCCCACGCCCCGATGCCCGCGCTCACCGCCGCCATCGCGTTCACGCGGTGGTCGCCGAGCTGCGGCCACACCAGCAGCGGCACGCCCGCGGACGACGCCTCAAGCGCCGAGTTCCACCCGCCGTGGCTCACGAACATGCCCACGGCCGGGTGCTTCAGGAGGGCCTCCTGCTCCACCCACCCCTTGGTCACGACGCCGCGCGGGGACACGCGCTCAAGGTACCCGTCGCCGAGCACCTCAGCCAGCTCGGCGTCGTCCTCCCGGTCCACCTTGGTAGTCTTGAGCACCCACAGGAAAGGGTAGCCGCAGGCCTCCAGACCGGCGGCGATCTCCCGGATCTGATCCAGCCTGGCGGCGCTGCGGTTGCCGAAAAGCCACGTACACCACAGATCGCGCTCGCTGCTCACCTAACCATTTGTCAAGCACGGCGTCACCCGCTTTGTCGCCGGCCGCTTTCGTGGCGTGCGACTTGAGTGGGCCGATTGTGTACACCGGAGGGTACCCGGGAACGATCTTGCCGCCCCTCAAGGCGGCGAGCGGCGCCGGCTCCACGGCGTCGAACGTGTTCACGAGGACGCCGTCGGCTCTGACTATCTCGCGGCCGTTGTCGATGAACTGCTTCGTGAACAGCTTGTTGACGTCGAGCAGCGGCGGCGGGAGGGCGGACCGCGGGACGCGGAACACGCCGGGGATGTCGACGTCGCCGACCGCTTCCCCGTCCTTGAGCTGCTCGAGGTAGCCGGGGTAGTAGGCGTTCATCGAGAGCATGGTGGCGGCCGTGGGGAAGAGGACGTGGCACGGGACGCCCAGGTCCTTGGCGATGGGGATGACGCAGGAGGTCAGGGTGATGTCGGTGATGATGGCCGTGATGCGCGGCGCGGCGTCGGTGATGATGGGGCGGAGGAGGTGGACGGAGCGGCGCAAGGCTTCCCACCGGAGGAAGAACGGGTCCTCGCTCGTGAACTCGGAGGCGTCCAGCGGCAGGAGGTGCATGTCCACGCGGCGCACGCCGGGGTAGTCCGCGAAGAGGCCGTTGAAGTAGTCCGTCTCGGCCGCCGACACGGTGGGCAGGACGGTCACGACGGAGACGTCGATGCCCCGGCTCGAGAAGCCAGCGATCACGCGGAACACGGGGGTCAGGTGGCCTATTCCGGCGCTCGGGATGAATAGGACGTGCGGTGCGTCGTGGGCGCCGTCGTTTAGCTCTCCTGGGCTCAGCATTGCCGCCGGCGGGGCCATTGCAATTGATGAGTGACGAATAAAGAGAGGAGAGCGAGTGTTGGAGACTGGAGTGTGTGTGCCCTCCCGCATCTGCTCCTCTCCTTTTATAGCAGCCTCTTCGATACCTTAACTAATTATTAATTTATTCAGTCACAAAAACAACTAATTAATTTATTGGATATATAATTTGATGTCACACGTAATGCAGTTCGAGTTCAGCTGGATGTATGGATGCTGTTCGCGATAAGGTGGGGCAAATGTAATTAATACAGTGGTAGTTGCTACCAACTACGCCCGCAAGTGATACAATATAGAATTTTGGTGAAAACGAAAATGGTAAGGGGGTAGTTTAAACTAGGCAATCAATGTTATTAGCCAGCATGCTGTCGTTGGTGTCGATGCTATAAATTGGCCGGCCGGATTTATTGAAATATTGGTAAATTCGACTTTGGCAATAGCTAGTTTGTACAAAGTTTGAAATGAAAAGTACAGCTGGGAGAAACAACTTTTAGCGCTAAACAATCGTCGGTGCTAATAGCTGGAGATTACCGGAGATAGCCGCTAATTAGTTGCCTATTTGTCCAGCTAAACGCTTGACTGCCCCAGATAATAGTCGCAGCTCATGAAGGCCCAAAACGGCAGCGTTCATGGCTCGGTTCTAGTTTCAGAGATTTAGTTATGGATCACTTCATAATTGTTATGCCAAAGTTCTATATATTTTTCTGTTTTTTTGCAAAATCAGCTAAATGTCTTAGCTGGAGCTATACCCAGCTATAGCTTCTCTTGGCTGTTTTGGAGGACAGCAGCTAAGAGGCTTAGCTGGAGATTTAAAACATGGAGTTTGTTTGATAGTTCATAAAAGCCTGAGATATTGTCATTTGCCAGTTTAATTTGTGAACAAGTTAATTCTGAAAACACGACTTCACGTATATTTTTATTAGGCATATTAAAGACAAGATAGAGTGTTGAAAGCATTTAGGCCCCCTAGTGTGGGTTTCGATGATTGATGACAATGTAATTACCATAACTAACGTGTGTTTTGCGTAAAACAAAGGGTGAGTGTCATGGTAATGGCAATCTCGGGCAATATGGTTTTCATGCCCCCTGTCGATGGAAATCGTTTCGGTTTTCAAAGGTGGGCGACAAGGTTAAGGGCCGGTTAGTACCGATTGTCGATGAGTTGAGTGACATCGGATTAGTCGATAAGACTTTGTTTTCTCTTTTGGCCTTACTATTAAGGGGGTACGAATGGGTAGCTTGACCTAGGTGAGCCTAATGTTTAGATGTGGTGCACACTTGCCAATCTTAGCACTAGGTAGCTGCAAAAGTCCCCGAGATTGGTTGGAATTGAAACCGTTCACAAAGGATTTGAATCGAACTAAAACGGGCTTCAAAGGCTGCGGGGGACGCTTTTGGTGAGCGTCCGGACGCCGGGCGTCGGCGTCCGTATTTGTGTTGTCGAGGCAAAGAAAGAAGAAGAAAGGCGTCGGGCGCTAGGGTTTGGCGCCTAGCACGTCCGGCGCCACGCCGGACGCTCTCTAGTGAGGTCTGCGGCTAGCTAGTGCGCCAGACGCGTCCCGCGCCGTAAATCCGCTTGCTACGAAGTTTGAATTTTACACGCGTCGGACGCCCCCGTGCGGTGTTTTTCGAAAGCGCCCAACGCCAGATTTTTTTCGAGGGGATGAGGGTAACAATTGGATTTTTGGGCATGGCCTATAAATACAACTTTACCTCGTCCATACTCTCTCTTGCCCATTTGCTTAGCTGAAGAAACACTTGTGAGAGCAAGGGAGTGCAAGAGCCTATTGAGGTGTTGAGATTTACAAGATTAAGGACCTCTTTAGTGCTTTGAGAGTAGCAAGTGTGCATCCACTCTTATCATTAGGCTTGTCTTGGTCAAATAAGAGTTTGTGCTTGTTTCTCTTGGTAATCACCATCACCTAGATGGCTTGGTGGCGTTCGAGCTTGAAGATCATCCGGTGGAGCTTGTGGATGACTCAAGCAAGCTTATGAGCGGTTGTGGGCGATTCACCGCGATGTAGTGTCGAAGAATCAGCCCGTTGAGAGCACTTAGTCCTTGTGCGGACTAAGGGGGAGCGATACTCTTGCGAGGAGTGCTCCAATGAGGACTAGTGGGGAGTGACGACTCTTCGATACCTCGGTAAAATATCGCTGTGTTTTTCTTCCTCTCTTTTACTTTGAGCATTTATATTCCGCAATTCAATTCATGTCTTTACATTCTTAGAATTATCATGTTAGAGTAGGAATTGGAACTTAGGGTGCAAAACTTTGTGCGGTAGTTCATAATAGAAACACACTTAGGAACAAGAGGGTGAATATACACTAGTAACGAAATGATTTTGCGTGACACCACCAAATGTTAACCGTGGCGGGCACATTTTTTGCCCGTCACGGTTAATACCCCAAATTTCGTGGGCGGGCGTTTTGTATTTAGCGTGATGCACAAATTTGCCCGTCCACGGAAAATCAATTTTCCGTGGCGCGCAACATAAAAACGCCCGAATCCACGGTAAACATTTACTAACCGTGGCGGGCATTCTAACGTGCCCGCCACGCAAAATAGATTTTGTGTGGCGGGCATCCTATTTGGCCCGCCACGAAAAAGATCACGGCCCAATTGGCCCAGCAAGGCCCGATAGCATTTCATCAAATATAAATACGAGAACTCTAGGGTTTGGGTGTTCGGTCGTGCCTCTTGGGCTTCTCTCATCTCCTCATTTTCTCCACCCCACACCACCTAACCCAAAGACGCACCTCCTCCCCAAAGACTCGACCTCCTCCCCATTCCCTCCACCCCTCCTCAATTTCTCCTAAGCAAGGCCACACCAGAGGCCAAGGCGGCATAGGTGGCTCTCTCGGCGCGAGCTCAAGGCCTGAGGAGGCCAAGGCGAGTCAGTCCAAAGGCGGACACCGACGGCGGGCGAAGCCGCAGACGGCGCAAGGAGCTCGAGCGCGCTTCCGATGGCGGATCCAGCCTCCCGGCGGATCTAGGCGGGCAAGGCACTTCGGCCGGCGGTTCCGGTGGGGCAAGGCGCTCCGGCGCGGCGGTTCCAGGCGGGGCAAGGCGCTCCGCGCGCCGATCCGGCGGAGCAAGGCGCCCGCTGCGGATCCGGCGCGCGGCGGCCTCCCGGCGGCGGACGGCGCCACACGGCGGCGGTGCTCCGGCGGTGGCGGTGCTCAGCGGCGGTGGATGCAGTCGGTTTCAAGTGGCCTCATTCCACCGGCGGGCTTGGATGGGCTTCTTTGGTGGGCTCATGGTTTTTTATTTCTTTTAATTCTAACAATGGCGGGCATTTCTAATGTGCCCGCCACGGTTAATAGATTAACCATGACCGGACGAAGGAGCCCGCCACGCATATTCTGCATTAACCGTGACCTCATGAGGGTGACGAAGCCTCCGCCGCCACGTGAAATCCCCCGGCGCTGTCACGTGAAAAAGTTTCAAAGACTAGTGATAGGCTACTAGGTTATTAATTTAAGTTAAAATTTTAGATTAGCCCAATTCAACCCCCCTCTTGGGCATCTTGATCCTTTCAAGTGCCTAAAGAATGTCATACACAGGCGTGCACGGAGACCCATAATGCCGAAAAGTGGTTTGGAACCTAAACTATAAGAAAGGTGAAATGGAGAGGCAGGGACGCTATTGACGTTGTAGAGGCAGGCATATGGAGTACCGTCAGCTGCTTGTGCACGCTAGAGCGGCACATGTTGTGCAGGTGAAGATCTCTAGATTGGTTTTGGCTAATTGATGCCATCCTTAGGACTAATCTCTCTATGCTAAGTGTTGTGTTAGTTGGAGATTGGTCAAGCCAAGGACGATGCATGGTGGTCATGGTGGATGGATCGAGATGATTCAAATGATGATCAAGTGCATGACTTGGAGTGGATGGTGGATCAAAATGGGCTCAAGGCAAAGGTATATCCATAGGGCCATTTTGATTTTACACTCAAGACACCATAGAGGGTGTGAGTGATTATAGGATCGATAAGCCGGTACTATAAAGAGGGAAAACTATCGTACATATCGATCCTCATGTGCCTCTAGGTTCAAAATCATTTGCATGCATTCTAACCTAGAGAGCTAACCCAACCTTCGAAATTGATTGTGAAAATGCTAACACACGAGCACATGGTGATGTACACATGTTGGGGTCCTTTTGCGCTTTGGTCGCTTATCTTCTTGATGTTTCTTCTTTGTCCTCGTCTGCCTAAGTATCTGGAGTGATGCTTTGTTATGTAACAGATGTGTCCCTAACCCCAGAAAGTAATCTTTGTACCCTCTTTGTATCACCAATGGTTTTATCGTCTTCTATCGTGTGGGCAAGTTCTATCATCTTCAGTGCAGTTTTAAGGCTATGGAAATCTCTCGTCGCTTTCTTGGAAGTTCCGTTCGAATCTCGGGACGAGATTCTGATAAGGGGAAAGGTCAGAACACCCCGTGTTACTTACCGCCAAAGCCATGGTTTGGACAAAAATAGGTTTAGTTATAGTTGGTTGTGTTGTTGGATGATGGTTTGATAGTATAGGTTGGGAATCTGAAATTTGAATCAAATTCAAGTTTGAATTGAACTTGAAAAACCCTAATTCCATTCTCTCTTTTATCCCCTTTTCCATAATTAAAAATCTAAGCAAAATTTGCAAAAATTTCCAAAAGCCAAGTTGTAGATCTTGTTTTGATGTACAAAAGAGGTGTACAAAGTTTTTGAAGTTTTTGAATAAATTTGAAAGTAATTTTGAATTCAAATTTGTCCCTTTTGACCCCATTTCAAAAGTCATATTTAGAGGCCGAATTTGAAAATCTTCCAATTGTGAAAATTGTAGATCTTGAAAAAATTAGGCTAAGTCACTTTTTGGCTTTTTCGAGTTCAGTTCAATTTTTGGGAGAATTTACAAAAATTCACAAGTTTGGGAAAATGCTACAATTGCTCGGCATGGGTGCGTCCTTTGCAGCAGCATCGCCGCCGTCGCGATCGCCGTGGCGCCTCGCGCCAGACGCCTGGCCGCGTGGTTGGCCATCTGGACAAGTCGAGAAGCTCCCGGCCGCCCTCTTTTCCCTCTCGGTTGCTCGCTCTCTCTTTCTCTTGCTCGCCGCCGCTCGAAGAACCGCCAGGCATCGCCGCCGTCGCGTGTTCGCCGTCGTCGCGCCATCTCGCCCTCGTTCGACTTGCCAAAAGCTCCGTAGCCTTCCTTGCGCATAGTTTAAGCCGCTCTTTTTGCTCGAGTCATGGGAAGCGGTGTCTTGCCGTCTTCTCCACGGCCGGGCTGGGCGCCGCCGTGGCGTCTCCGCCGCGTACGCCGCTGCGGTGAGCCGAGACCGAACCACCTTGAGCCCTAGCCGCCTGCTTTCGCCGTGGCCGCGTATTCGTGCGCTCGGCGGTTTTGTGGCCGAGCTCCATCGGCGGCCGAACGCCGTTGCTACACCGCCCGCGCTGCGCCCTGGCCGCGCAGCCATCGCCGGCGAATGAGGCTCCACACCGAAATCTTCATACAAACAGAGCACTGAAACATGAGTCGCGGTGACACGCCATCTGTGCCCTCCTTTTTTCAGTTCAGAGTGGTTTGGTAGGGCGTGAGCGCGGCCGGCGGGAAGCTCTGCTCCGCCGTTCCCCGCAGCCGCGGGGTGGGGCGCTGGGGCCGTTGGGTATCCCTTTAGTGGCAGCTTGGGCCGCAGAGCTTGCTGGAGGTGTTAGGTGCTCGCCGCCGCCGAAGTCGCGCGGTTCGCCGCTCCGTCGTCTGCGGCCGCGCCCCGCCATCATCGTCGCCGGTGGAGCAGCCGTGCTTTAGGTTCGAGTTTGGGGTGTCCGCGGGTGATCTCTGGTGTGAAGGGAGCACGTTAAGGGTGGTCGCGCGCCGTCGGGGACCTCCGCCGCCGCGAGCTAGCGCCGGCCAAAGCCAAAGCACCGCCATGGTCGGCCAAGTAGGGCGCCAGAGGGCGCCGGCCGGCCTGTTAGCGTGGGCGGGAGTTGGGCCTACCTGCTTGATGCTTTGGGCCACGCCGGGCGAATCGCCCAATGGCCGTTTTTTTTAAGTTTTGTTTTTATCTTTTTCCTTTATTATGAATAGTGCACGATTTTGTGATTTTCATATAAATTCAAATCTTGCTTCAAAAATTCTGAAAATTTTTGTAGAACCTTCTTATGAGTATATCTACTTATGAAAAATTTGAAACTCTGATTTTGAGTAGTTCTTGCATGGTTTAAAAATACAATCTTTAATTGAAAAATGCATCTTCTATGATTTTTAGAAAATAAAATATTTATTCAAAAATCATGAAAATTTATTTGGTACTGTTTTTATGATGTGTTCTACTTGTATAAAAAGTTTGGAGTCGTTTTGACAAGTTTAAATTATTTTCTATTTTATGCTTTATTTATTTTATGTGTTTAAATATAATGTTTAGTGTAGAATGATTTAGGTTTTGTGTGACTTTTGGATTGTTTTGTGAATCTTGGGTCATATCATAATTAAGTGGTCCTTGAGAACTCCTTAGGCAATGGTGATGATATCTTATAGTGTAGTTTAACAAGTTGGTTTTGTTGGGTTGCAACTTTATCGTGAAGGAAAGTTGTACTCAAGTTGTTTATCGTTTCATGCATCATCAAGCATCATGTTTACCATTCCATCATGTTAAGCAATGCATCATTATTACGTGTAGTGAACGAGAGTGATGTGGTTTACGATGATCGAGCTTTGGAGAAGGTGTATCCACTAGAGATGTTGGTGTCAAGTATGACTCGGATGATCCGGATCAAGGAATCTAACTTTCCCTCGCAAAAAGCAGGCAAGCCCCGGTGCATTTAAACCCTTCCTTGATGTTTTAAAAATTTTATATCACTTATGTCTATGCTATGTTGCATTAAGTAATTAGGAGTTGAGTGATAACCTAATTGCTTTGCATTCCCATCCTTGTTTATTTCAATACCATCCTTGATAACTTTGTTTCTTTTCAAAAATGTTTAGTGATGCTTAGCCCCTCGCTTAATTAGTTAAGCTTTTTCATCAAAATGTTTATTTGAGAAGATGGTACTGTTTTCGGAAAAAGAAAGAGATGTAGTGATGAATTTGAGATCGGACGGGACGTAGGTTGAAAGCCGGCGGGATACCTAGCTTGTGCTTGTCCCGTTTGGTCGTTTAAGGACCGTCCCGTTGTTTGGCCCCGAGTGAAATCGGGACTTTTTGAACGCAAGTTGCGCTGAGGCCGTTTGGGTCAATGGCACGCCCGACAAGCGATCACCCCAGTCGACAAATTAAACTAACCGCCACATGCCCCGGTAAGCCTCGATCTCGGGGTGTGCCAAATCGGGAACGGACAACCGCGCCTTTGACCGAGAGTGGAGAGATGGCGGGAGTAGCATGTACCCACCCTCTTGGTCAAACCGTCATTAGGGCGGGGTAGGGAGGTGGAGTACTTTGTGCTCTCTGGTGGCGATGGACCCAAATCCCGTTTTGGACGAACCGAAAGTGAGGGTTGATATATGCAAGCTTAAGTGCTACATATGTCGTGTGGTTAGGGATCCCCAGCTGGGTATAATCGGTTCATGAATCGCCGTTGCTTCTCGGAGAAGGAGACCCGATTCCCTGACCTTCATCGTAGTAAATGATGGAATATGTTTTTGAGGAAAGAGAGTTGGAATAAGAAAAGTATGTTTGCTCTAGAATAGGATAACCTAGAGTATATGAGTTACTAATTTGAATTAAAAATATTGAAAGTAAGGATTCACTTATAGTAGCTTTTCGCAAAAAAGAGTTCTTGATTCCGCTAAAGCCTTACCTTGACTCCTAAGACCAAAGATTCTCGAAGTCTTCTCCTATTTTTCTTTAGTCGGGTAAGTCTTGTTGAGTACTCCCGCACTCGGGGTTTGTTAACCCTTGCTTGCGTGTGTTGACTCGTCTTTGTTAACCAAGGTTATGTCGGTGGGCACGACATGATCCGGTTGTCTTCTAGTCTTCTCGGCTTCCAAATTAATTGAGTTAAGTTTACTCAAATGTAACTTACTCATATTTTGTAAAATTAATGTTATTATTCTTTTCGCACTCGATCTATATTTTTGTAACAAATGTTGTAATATTGTAGCTACTCCTTTGTTGATCCCGGTATGAGAGTGGTGTAATCGGGGTTTCCGATGACACCGACAAAGCTTCTTAAGTTATTGGGTGCATCCGCACACCGCCGAGGTCTTTGGGACAATGACAAAAGCAGTGGGCCTCGTAATTAGGAGGTTACATTCTGAGAATGGTATCGGAGCTCATACTTAGGACCAGCTATAATATTACTTTTGAAAACTTCAAAATAATTTTGAAATCTAAAAAGTTTTTGAAAGTAACAACTTAAAAATGATTTTCTTTCTTTCCTTATGCTTCTTTGGAAGCTTTTGTGAAGATTTTCGATGACTCAAGTAAAAGACTTCAAGAAGTTTTCATCTCTTCTTACGGAAAACAACTAGAGAGTTGGATATTGCCGACGAAGTTCTCGCTAAGAGCCAATCACTATTTTACCAAGATCATCGAGAAAGATAATGTATATAGTATTGCCCTATATATATATATCTAACTTATATCCTAACTAACGTTGTGAAGACGAATAGGACGAGCATGCATCATATTATGCATATAATATTGAAGTACCTTGATAATGTTGAGACTTCCTTCTTTCATCCAGACAACTATTTGCCTTTATAGTTGTTTGTCCTGAATTTCGTCCTACACCGTGTCCTTGGTTAATGGACATTTATTTGGTAATTTTTGTTTCATAAGTTCCAATCTTTGGGAGCTTGCACCTTGCCTTGTCAACTCTATTTAAAAGCCTCGGACTACTACTTGATTATCCAATTCCAAAGATGTGCCGTGTCTTAACTTCTTCTATCCCGACACAGGCTATTCCTTTTATGTTGATAGTCGATATATCTCTGTTGGGAATTACAATAGTTGTGTACTATGGTGAAACCATGACCCGTGACCGGGAAATAGCGTCGAAACCTGGGGTCTCCTATGGACCGCAGCCCGTGCGGAAATATCTTGCCGGGCGCCGCTCATGTCGGGGTCTATGGTCATGATTCACCATAATCCGCAATTAATGAGCTTTCACCTTCTTTTGCAAACTCTTTTGGAAATTCCTATCCGTACTCCTCTAGAATTTAAAACCCCCTTATCGGTTGCAATCATCTTTTGATCCCGATTGTAATCTTGATATTAATTTTGTTGTTTTGCAAATTTCTTATAAGCCAATATCTTTGACGTAATTCCTTTCCCATTACTTATCTTACGGATTTGTCACTTTGAAATCTCGAATTTGATTTCTTTTAAGGGGAAGGATCTTCATATCCCGGATGTTCATGATCATCTTGTTGCATCATTAGCAAGCATCATTGCATTGCATATGTTGTTTATAGCATTTGTGTTATGCACATATGATGTTTCACATGTTATCTAAAATGATGTTAATGTTGGGTGTTGTTTGTGTTTTACTGCTAAGTCTATGTGTACTTTGTTCGAACCCAAGTCCAAATAGAATGTTATGTGTAAGTTTTTGACACGGCTTATGTTGTGCCATGTGGAATCATGCTAAGACTTTGTTGGACCTCCTATATCGAACTCAGTGAGTGGGACTTTCCTCTCGTAAGTGGCAAGAAAGGTAACTTTTGAAGAGCAAATCACTGACATCAACCTTAACAGACTACAAGAAGTGGTAGATAAGGGACTGATTAACCATCTCTGAAGACGCTGCTCATAACGGGATCACCATGGCATCCTGTTGTCGCCACGTGTCTGCTGAACGTCGTGACCATCTTGGACCCTCTCGTGCTCATTCGTGCTGCAATCTAGCTGTGCCGCACTCACTCCGTCGGGTCACGTCTTCTTCTGCATCACGCTCTCTTTCCTCCTCTTTCCTAGTGCACCATGTCTGCCGCAGTCCTCACCCTTACACCGTACCGGACCCCTCCATGGCTTCGGTCACTGCTTGTTTCCACGTCGCGGGAATCCTGTCACCTTAGGCTTGAGCACGAGGCGCACCATAGCCGGTGGCCGCTCCACCCGTGAATTGCTTTTGACTCTCTCTCGGCTTCCTCTTCCTCCTCGGTCGCCGCGGCATCTCTATCCGATCCTCTCAAGGCTATAGAACGCAACCTAGGTACCTTGCTTTTCCACTTCCATCTCTCCAAAGCCCATCGTAAATCTCCTCTAAGAATCGCATAGTCGATTTCCTTCTCCAAGGTGAAGCTGTCTCGCTCAAGAAGTAGTTGAGCCAGAGAAGAAGACATGGAAGCCGCGATCGCAAGATCAAGCTCTTACCGCAAATTCAATTCGCCGTCAAAGGGTACTCGCGATCTCGTTGAAGAACAGGCTCGGTTTTCGTCCTAGAAGGTCGAGTCTACATCCAGCTTAGCTTATGGCCCTAGGATTCATTCCCTGCGGCCTTCTTGACATGTTGTGCCTCCTCGATCCCATCTGTTTTACGGATCCATTGGGGTCCTTTTGGCGCTTTGGTCGCTTATCTTCTTGATGTTTCTTCTTTGTCCTCGTCATGCCTAAGTATCCGGAGTGATGCTTTGTTATGTAACGTATGTGTCCCTAACCCCGTAAAGTAATCTTTGTACCCTCTTTGTATCACCAATGGTTTTATCGCCTTCTATCGTGTGGGCAAGTTCTATCATCTTCGCAGTTTTAAGGCTATGGAAATCTCTCGCCGCTTTCTTGGAAGTTCCGGCTTCGAATCTCGGGACGAGATTCTCGTAAGGGGGAAAGGTCAGAACACCCCGTGTTTACTTACCGTTAAGCCATGGTTTGGACAAAAATAGGTTTAGTTATAGTTGGTTGTGTTGTTGGATGATGGTTTGATAGTATAGGTTGGGAATCTGAAATTTGAATCAAATTCAAGTTTGAATTGAACTTCTAAAAACCCTAATTCCATTCTCTCTTTTATCCCCTTTTCCATAATTAAAAATCTAAGCAAAATTTGCAAAAATTTCCAAAAGCCAAGTTGTAGATCTTGTTTTGATGTACAAAAGAGGTGTACAAAGTTTTTGAAGTTTTTGAATAAATTTGAAAGTAATTTTGAATTCAAATTTGTCCCTTTTTGACCCCATTTCAAAAGTCATATTTAGAGGCCGAATTTGAAAATCTTCCAATTGTGAAAATTGTAGATCTTGAAAAATTAGGCTAAGTCACTTTTTGGAGTTTTTCGAGTTCAGTTCAATTTTTGGGAGAATTTGACAAAATTCAGCAAGTTTGGGAAAAATGCTACGATGCTTTCGGCATGGTGCCGCCCTTGCCGGGATCGCCGCCGGGCGTCCGCCGTGGCCGCCTCGCGCCTTCGCGCGCCGCGTGGTTGGCCATCTGGACAAGTCGAAGCTCCCCGCCCCTCTTTTCCTCTCGGTTGCTCGCTCTCTCTCTTTCTCTTGCTTTCGGCGCCGCCGGCAAAGAACCGCAGGGCATCACCGCCGTCCGCGATTTCACCGTCGTCGCGCCATCTCCGCCCGTTCCAAATTGCAAAGCTCCGTAGCCTCCTTGCGCATAGTTTAAGCCCTCCGCACCTGCCGAGTCGCCGGAACGGCTGTGGCGCCGTCGTCTTCTCCACGGCGGCTGGGCGCCGCCGCGAGCATCCTCACCGCCGTCCACGCCGCTCCGGTGAGCTTCGAGACGAACCACCTTTGAGCCCTAGCTTCGCCTCGTCGTCAGGCTTTATTCAGGCGCTCGACGGTTTCGCGGCCGGAGCTCCATCGCGCGTCAACGCCGCTGTTGCCACCGCCGGGTTTGCGCCCGCCGCAAATCATCGTCGACAGAAACGAGCTCCACACACCGCTCTCGACACAAGCAGCGAGCACCGGTCGCGGTGAGCTGCTCGTCACGTCTATGCCCCTCCGTTTTTCCGGTTTTGCGGTGGTTTGGCCGAACGTGAGCCGCCCCGGCGAAGCTTCGCTCCGCTTCCTCGCCGTAGCCGTGGGCGCAGGGCCGTTTAGGTATCCCTTAGTGGCTTAGTTAGGGTCGCGGGAGCTTGTTGGAGGTGTTAGGGTGCTCGCCGTCGTCAAGAAGTCGCTTGCCTCTCCGCCGTCTGTCGCGGGCGGTCCGCCATCATCGCCGGCAGTGGAGCCGCCGTGCTTTAGGTTCGAGTTTGGGGGTGTCGTGATGCGGGTGACGGAAGGGGAGCACGTTGGGGGGGTAGGTCGCGCCGTGGGGACCTCACCGCCGGCGCGAGCTAGCGCCGGCCAAAAACGGGTACCGCCACTGCGATCGGTGGGCGCCAGTAGAGGGCGCCCGGGCCGCCCTCGCAAGCGTGGGCGGGAGTTGGGCCGAGCCTGCCGATGCTTTTGGGCGTCGCTGGCAGAATCGCCCAATGGCCGTTTTCTTTTTAAGTTTTGTTTTATCTTTTTCCTTTATTATGAATAGTGCCCGATTTTGTGATTTTCATATAAATTCAAATCTTGCTTCAAAAATTCTGAAAATTTTTGTAGAACCTTCTTATGAGTATATCTACTTATGAAAAATTTGAAACTCTGATTTTGAGTAGTTCTTGCATGGTTTAAAAATACAATCTTTAATTGAAAAATGCATCTTCTATGATTTTTAGAAAATAAAATATTTATTCAAAAATCATGAAAATTTATTTGGTACTGTTTTATGATGTGTTCTACTTGTATAAAAAGTTTGGAGTCGTTTTGACAAGTTTAAATTATTTTCTATTTTATGCTTTATTTATTTTATGTGTTTAAATATAATGTTTAGTGTAGAATGATTTAGGTTTTGTGTGACTTTTGGATTGTTTTGTGAATCTTGGGTCATATCATAATTAAGTGGTCCTTGAGAACTCCTTAGGCAATGGTGATGATATCTTATAGTGTAGTTTAACAAGTTGGTTTTGTTGGGTTGCAACTTTATCGAAAGGAAAGTTGTACTCAAGTTGTTTATCGTTTCATGCATCATCAAGCATCATGTTTACCATTCCATCATGTTAAGCAATGCATCATTATTACGTGTAGTGAACGAGAGTGATGTGGTTTTTCACGATGATCGAGCTTTGGAGAAGGTGTATCCACTAGAGATGTTGGTGTCAAGTATGACTCGGATGATCCGATCGGAATCTAACTTTCCTCGCAAAACATGGCAAGCCCCGGTGCATTTAAACCCTTCCTTGATGTTTTAAAAATTTTATATCACTTATGTCTATGCTATGTTGCATTAAGTAATTAGGAGTTGAGTGATAACCTAATTGCCGCATTCCCATCCTTGTTTATTTCAATACCATCCTTGATAACCTTGTTTTTTTTCGAAAATGTTTAGTGATGCTTAGCCCCGCTTAATTAGTTAAGCTTTTCATCAAAATGTTTATTTGAGAAGATGGTACTTGTTTTCGGAAAAGAAAGAGATGTAGTGATGAATTTGAGATCGGACGGGACGTAGGTTGAAAGCCGGGGGATACCTAGCCGTGCTTGTCCCGTGTTGGTCGCTTAAGGACCGTCCGTTGTTTGGCCTGAAAGTGAAATCGGGACTTTTGAACGCCAAGTTGCGCCCGAGGCCGCTTGGGTCAATGGCACGCCCGACCGGGCAAACCCCCGTCGACGCATTTAAACTAACTGGCCACATGCCCCTGGTAAGCCTCGATCTCGGTGTGCCAAATCGAAACGGACAACCACAAGACCGGAGTGGAGAGATGGCGGGGTAGCATGTACCCACCCCATCGGGTCAAACCGCCATTAGGGGCGGGGTAGGGAGGTGGAGTACCGTGCTTTCGGTGGCGATGGACCCAATCCCGTTTTGGACGAACCGAGTGAGGGTTGATATATGCAAGCTTAAGTGCTACATATGTCGTGTGGTTAGGGATCCCAACCGGGTATAATCGGTTCATGAATCGCCGTTGCTTCTGAGAAGGAGACCCGATTCCCCGACCTTCATCGTAGTAAATGATGGAATATGTTTTTGAGGAAAGAGAGTTGGAATAAGAAAAGTATGTTTGCTCTAGAATAGGATAACCTAGAGTATATGAGTTACTAATTTGAATTAAAAATATTGAAAGTAAGGATTCACTTATAGTAGCTTTTACTCGCAAAAGAGTTCTTGATTCTCGCTAAAGCCTTACCTTGACTCCTAAGACCAAATTCCCGAAGTTCTCCTATTTTTCTTTAGTCGGGTAAGTCTTGTTGAGTACTCCCGCACTCGTGGTTTGTTAACCCTTGTTGCGGTGTTGACTCGTCTTTGTTAACCAAGGTTATGTCTGGTGGGCACGCGACATGATCCGGTTGTCTTCTAGTCTTCTCGGCTTCCATAAAATTAATTGAGTTAAGTTTACTCAAATGTAACTTACTCATATTTTATAAAATTAATGTTATTATTCTTTTCGCACTCGATCTATATTTTTTTGTAACAAATGTTGTAATATTGTAGCTACTCCTTTGTTGATCCCGGTATGAGAGTGGTGTAATCGGGGTTTCGATGACACCGATGTGCTTCTTAAGTTATTGGGTGCATCCGCATGGTACACGCCGAGGTCTTTGGGACAATGACAAAAAAGTGGGCCCCGATAATTAGGAGGTTCTCACACATTATACCCCTTTGGCCGGCTCTAGGAGGTCTCTTGGTCATTTTGAATCAATCCTAACACCTCTAGAGTCGAGCACTCATCCTCCTCCTCACTCATTTGCTTGAGAGCATCCATTCTAGTGAGTTGAGGTGATTCAAGTGCACTTTGCTTTGATCATTGCATCTAGTGGCACTTGTGGATCGTTGTGAGCCGGTGGTTTTTCTTGTTGCTCTTGGAGAGCACCACTCCTAGCCGCTTGGTGATTGGTGGAGGCGTTGGCAAGAGTTGGTGATTGTTTTTGGCCACCTCCTGTGATTTGTGAGAGGACCGTGCATCCTCGTCGGGGACGACGAATTGCAAGATAATACATTGCTCGTGTCGGTGAGTACCTCTCATTTGCTTTGGGTGCGGTAAGCCTAAAGGCATTTGGCTTGGAGTGAGCTCCACACCGACCCACACGTGAGAAGGTCGACACAACGGAGACGTAGCTTGACGGGTGCTCAAGTGAACTTCGGGATAAATCATTGTCTCCACTTGTCTCTTGTTGTCCCTTGGTGATTCGCAACGATTTGGTTATCTCATTGTGTCATCTTGGTGATTGGATTGACTAGCCTCGACATTGTGGTATAACTCTTCTACACTCTTGCATTACTTTCATAGATAGTGTAGTTTGAGTAGCCTTGCTAGTTGCTTAGCCTTGTTTAGAGTAATCTAGCTTGTTCACCTAGTTGGTAAAGTAGCGACTTAGCCTTTGTGTGTGAACTAGAGATCATAGCAACTAGAATTGTCAATAGGAGGCTTGCCGACAAGTAGAGCTAGAGCAAACGCGTTTATCGCCTTTTGTTATTCTAACAAGTTTGTCTAGTGTTTTGTAGAAATTTTTATTAGGCTATTCACCCCCCCCTCTAGCCATTTAGGACCTTTCGGCAGGTCGGGCATAACCGGGATGCGGACCGGGCGCCACCCCATCCTCGGCCGCCTAGAAGCATCACGGGGCAAAGAAAGCAAAAGTCATCAAAGTTTGCCAAAACCCACATGCTAGCGTCCGTTGCTCAAGCCCCGACCGCCCCCCTCGCGCGCCGGGCCGACGAAGGAGGTCACGCCCCCCCCAAGGAGTCTAGATCGATCGTACGGGCGGTGAACTCGCTAGAGAACCACCGGGAAGAGGTATGATTTCGTGGTCATTGGGCCAAAGATGTAGCGTCGGCGGCGGAGGGGGGGAAGGGAAGGGGTAAGCCCTAGGGGCATTGAGACTCACACCCCGATTCATTCTTTTAGAACGCCTCAGAGTGCGTGGGGAAGGGGGGGGAGTCCCTAACGGGAGCGGGCCGTTGATGGTGTGGTTTGGCTAGTTAAATGCAAAAGCGCTCGGGGGTGGGCGGGCGGGGGACCATGGGCCCATGAGGCGGTGGGCCCAACATCATATAAGTGTTTAGTATATATAATCTTGTATTTGCCTTTTTCATTTGAAGGCCCGTTATATTAACAAACTAGGAAACGCAGCTCAAGTACTTCACACATCCATCGAAATGCCAAAAATGGCGGATCTAGGATTTCAATCATGGGGTAATACGGACCTAAGTGACGCAATTTAATAGACCTAAGTGACGAATTTGCTAATGATATATAATATGAACTAAAGTGACGCGATTTAATAAGAGAAATTGTAAAAGGCTCTTTATATCCTTTATAATTTATGGGAATAGAGATTTTGGTGAAGAAAATTCCCTCCAAAGAACCTCTTTAATTAGATCTCCAAATATAGACATCCTACATTCGGATTTCCGTGTTTAGCTAAAGATGGAGAACGGTTATGGCTCTATGTATACACACGGTATAAAATGAAAATTTTCAATCAAATTAACTCTCCAAACAATGATTTATTGAGTAAATTTTATAAAGACTATTGGAGATACTCTATGGATACAATTCATTAACATTATCTAGGAGTATACAAACATAGTCGTTGCCAAGGTCTTTACATAAGCATATTAGTTGCTTCCTGAACAACTCTTTTGTGCTTTTACTGAATAGTATATAAAAATACTTAGATCATTGTTTTAGATAATAATATATATTATAGGTATAGGTATATATATACTTAGTGTTTCTAAAAAATTTGGGGGTACAACTGTACCCCCATGCTACTATACTACATCTGCCACTGCGGCCAGGCATCAGGCAATGAGGCAACCAATCGGTTCGCTTCGTAACTTCGTTCCTGGCTTCCTTGCCGCCGCTGTGCCAAGCCCTAACCTCATCCGACGGCTGGCCATCAGCTGATCAGCAAGTATCAAGCCCATCAGCAAGAAGCCAAGGACGCCATCCAATCCAATCTGCTCCTCAGTCCTCATGATAAGCAGGGTTATTATTTTTCCCAAATTAATTGAAAAGGTTATAGTCGGTTTTTTACAAGAAACTAAAGCACTACATCTTATTTGAAGTAATTATAATGTTGTTATTTTTTATTTTTTTATTACAACATTGTTATGTTTCATGGTGAAACGTGTACCTCAAAGAACCTGTTGTTCGTACTATAGACTAGTTCAAAGGGCTATCTTCCCGCTTGCCCATAGGTCCTTAAAATTATAGAGCCGGCACGGGTAAATGGTACTCCCTCCGTTCCACAATACTTGCAATTTTTTGACTCATATAAACCGTGTTTTTGATCGCCGTCTTATTCAAATTTTTATGTAAATTATAAAACAAACAAAAAACGCCATTACAATATCTTTAGTGGTGTAATAAGTCATAACAAAAGTGATAATATTTATTAAAAAAAAGTTGAATAAGGCGGTAGGTAATAAACACGCTTTATATGAGTCAAAGAATCATAAGTATTATGGAACGGAGGAGTACATGGTCAAATTATGTTAGCCGTACGTTGTTGGTCAAATGAGTTAGGTGTGACACATCGTTTTTGTTTAAGAATTTCTACAGGGCAAAGAGCGTTCAGGGACAGCTGTGACGTGATTATGCTGGAATTCGCGTATGAAGTGAGATCGGATAAGGATTTTGCACCAACTAATTAGGGGCTCGTTCGGTTCGGCCTGGAATGGCCCGGAACGGCCTCGGTTCCGAGCGGATCCAAGCAGCCCGTTTCCAAATCTGGTCCGGCCCGGAAGCGTCGTTCGTTTCGACCGGGCTGGAATTGAAACGGGCCTGGTTTGGCCTTTTTGCCCCCGTTCCTGGCCGGATCGAAACCACACCTCCGACCCTCTGGCTCGAATCCGGACGCGAGGCGGCGCAAAGAGACGACGCGACACGAGGCGGCTGGCGGCGCGAGGAGACGGCGCGGCACGAGGCGGCGGCGACGGCGACGGCGACGGCGACCGTACTCTCCGCTGCCTTCTCCCCGGTAACGCTGTCTTCCTTGCCCTCTCCTGCCTCCTTCAGGATCTCTCCCATGCACAGCACAGGAAATAGATCCAAGGCAGCACAATACCAAGAACCTCTCCTCTGGTTTCTGTCACTGTCGACATCGTTCGACAGCAGCAGCTTTGCCTCTCCTGCCTGCGCTAGGAAGGAGGCCACCACCTCGTCATCCTTGTAGCAGCTGCAGCCGACGCCACCAGCCTCAAGGCCGACACACACTCGTGGTTTTTGGTAACAGCTCAAGATCTACTAATGAGAAAAATAGAAAATAACCCGTTCTTTTGAGCAATGTCATATCCCCAAGACACAGGAGCAATAGAAAATAGAAATCTTGTAGGCTTATATTTTGCTTAGATTATTGTCTCTTTTTTTTCTTACATCTTGTGAGCTTATTCTTATAGGCAAGGGACTCGAGTTGTACCAAATTTTGATCGAGTGGATAACTTATGCAGAGATTGATATAAAAGTTATTTTCTAAAAACCCTACATAATGCACTATGTCAAGGTAGCATGTTTTTGTTTGTAATGACTACTGGAGGGCCAAACAACCCCTCTCCTGTGCAGCATGAAGTTTCTCTTCCCACTGTGTCCATGGCTACTGGAAGCAGCATGAGTGGTTGCAACAACAACATGAACATATTATTGTCACCGTGTTTGCAACAGCAACTAAAAAAAAGATAAAAATCTTTAGTGAATCACCTGAGGATAGCTGGTATTTGCACACACACACAAGCTGCTGCAATTGACCACTGTTTTGCATTGCAATTTGAATCACCTGAAGGTAGCTTATGTTTGCACAGTGCACAGACTGTCACATTGTTTGTTTACCAATTTTTTTCCTGCTACTGTAAGTTTTCTTTTGAAAAGTGTGATGGTCTAAAAAGGTCAGTCTACTTCATTGAAATGCAATAGACGCGTTTTCTCTATATCAGCTATTCACAGTTACAGATTTTATTCACTGAAATGCAATAGAGCTAGCGCCTGAAACCTTGTTCTAGGTCCTAAATACACTATTTGTTTGTTTCTCCTAGTGGCTTTTTACTTTAGCGCTAGCAGTGTGTGATTTGTGTCGTACCTATTATATGTTATAATTCTTGTATTGGACTACATATTAATAGTTGGTAAGCATGGTGCTTCATTAAAGTGTCAAAAAACTGATTGAGTTTATTAAAGCTGTGAAATGTGCTTACCATGTTAGCATCTGCTCAAATAAGTGATGGTCAGTCAAATTCAGTCAGCAGCCATGTCTGGCGTGGTTGCTGTAAACAGCTTCCCTCTGAACCCCAGTCGAAAAGCATGCAGTAGCTTTGCTGTGAACATCCAGCAGCTGCAGTTGAGCTCTATGGCCATTTTTTGCCTTGATGGTGAAAGAGGCAGGATGCAGTGACTTGAATCTTTTTTATACAACGGCCCATGTTCCCACCAACTGCTGGAAATGTGCTGTTCACGAGTGGATTCTGAATTTGTTTTTATTATCTGATTTCATTGGTGAGAATCCCAACAGTGACAGTAGATGCAGGGTATGATTAGGGCCATCTCATTGGCTTGTTTTCTGGATTCAGTTACCCTCCTGGTGCCTGGATAGCTAGCTGGTTATGTCGACTGAAAGTAGCACCAAGAGCTAGCACATCTGACAAATTCATTTTACTATGTCAGCTATTCACAATTACAGATTTTACTCATTTTACCATGTTCTTCTCTTGTTACTTGTAATCCATCCCGTACCAAATGTCTGCATTGATTCAAAGGGTTTATTTATTTTCTTGTGATTACAGATGAGGCATTAGCACAACATGGGAGCAGAACTTGGGAATCAGCCTGTTCTCTTTTGTTGAGATGGCTTCAGAAAAACGGCATTCGCATGTTTTTAGTTTCTCTTAGTTTTTGACCTTGTTCTTGCAAAATGGTGAATGTGTCTGGAGGGTATGCAAACCGGTGAATTTGTGAGGGTATGCAAACTTGTGAAAGAATTGTAATTTAATTTGCTCTGCTGGTGCTTTTCTTCTAGATTTTATCGATCTTAAACTGTCCTTGTAAGGGCTGTGTTCAGGTTGAGAGCTAGCTGGTTGAAATTTTATCGAATTGTATTTTGAGCTTGAGTACAGTGGTGGATTTAGCCTTTTAGTTATTTTAGCCTTTTAGTTATTTGATTTGATCTATTTGGTTATAAGCTGCCGTAGCATACATTATACTAGTTGTCAAGTTGCTCACGTTTTCGTTCCTGGCTGAAACGAACAGCTCTATGTGATCAGGTTTGGTTCCTAAACTGATCGGATCCATTGCTGACCAGGTTTCAGTGAACCAACTGGATTCACTTAATCCTTGCCCTGGAAGCATTCCGGCTAGGATTGAAAACCATGCTGCCGAACGAGGCCTTACGTGGCTGGAAGGTCTACTTGGATTGGCAACAAACTGGAGGATTAGAAGGATATTTTAGATTCTGTTTCCATACGAAACAATATCGAATAGATTATTGATCCTTTATAGAAGTTCTCTCAGGCGATGCAACGGCGCACGAACGCCGCCAGGCTTCTGTAGCTCGTGCCGCCGTCAGCCACGGCTCTTGACGCGGCCTCCCGGACGTTGGCCGCTTTCTTTGCCATCGCGTCGTCTCCCATCGCCTCCATTACCAGCTCCGCGATCTCCTCCGCGCTCACCACCGCCACCTCCCCCCCAGCTCCACTGCTCGGCCCACACGCCGAGCCCGGCGCGGGCCACCACGCGGGCGTTCACTCGCTGGTCTGCGAACCTCGGCCACGCCAGCACCGGCACGCCGCTGCTGGCTGCCTCCGTCACCGAGTTCCAGCCGCAGTGGCTGACAAACAGCGCCACGGCCGGGTGCCTGAGCACCTCCTCTTGCTCCACCCACGACTTGGTCACCAGGCCCCGGCCCTGCACGCGCCGCAGGAAGCCCTCGCCGACAAGTTGGCTGAGCTCGCCAGCGTCGTCCCTGTCCACGACGGCGCCCTTCACAACCCACAAGAAGCGGTGGCCGCACGCTTCTAGCCCGGCGGCGAGCTCGTTCATCTGGTCCTTGGGAAGAGACTTGCGGCTGCCAAAGCTGACATACACCACAGACCGCGGCGGCTGCTCGTCCAGCCACGCCCTGTAACTCCCCTGTCCTTGCGCCGCTGCGTCCCCCCCTCTCCCGAAGGTCGTTCACCGGCATAAGCGGCCCCACGGCGAACACCGGCGGGAGACCAGGGACCACGGAGCCACCCTGCAGAGCCTCGACGGCCTCCGGCTCCATGGCGTGGAAGGCGTTGACCAGGAGGCCGTCGGCGGTCACGAGCGCCCGTCCGTTGGCGACGAACTGCCGGGTGAAGATGTTGTCTGGATCATGCAGCGCCTGTGGGACGGACGAACTTGGGATGCGGTACACGCCGGGCACGTCAACGTCTCCAACGCCGCCACGTCCGGCGCCGACGGCATCGAGGTAGGTGGGGAAGTAGGCTTTGAACGCGAACATGGTGGCGGACGCGGTGAAGAAGACGAAGCACGGGACGTGGAGCTCTCTGGCGACGGGTATGGCCACCGAGGCCAGCGCGATGTCCGCGACGAGGGCCGACGCGCCTGCGCCGGCGAGGAGCGGACCGAGGAGCAGGGGCGCGGAGCGGCGCAGGGCCTCGTAGCGGACGTAAAACGGATCGGCGCCGGGGAACTCAGACGACGCGTCGAACGGGACAAGGCGGAGGTCCAGCTGCCGGATTGCGGGGAACGCAGCGTGGAGCGCGGCGATGTGGCGGGACTCCGCGGACGAAACTGTAGGCAGCGCCGTCACGAGGGAGATGTCGCAGCCGTGGCCGCGGGAAAGCGTGACGGCGAGGCGGGTGAACGGGACCAGGTGGCCCATGCCGGCGCTCGGAAGGAGGACGATGTGCGGCGACCCTTGTGGGACGTGGCTGGTGGAGGTCGATGATAATGCCGGCGGGGACGACATGGTTGGGTTCGGCGAGGCGAGGAGCCCAAGCTAGCCGAGGAGCTGGTAGGTGTTGGTGATGCAACCTTGCCAGTGCACCGTATAACTCCAACTTCTTTACTTGGAAAGACCCATGACCCGTTGAAACTTGTGCACCAAGGTTCCTTGGAATGACTAATGAGTGGCAAATTTGATTTCTACTTCCTGTCCGAAAGCTGCAAGAGATCTGGCAGCAGAAATCACAACGATTCGAAACACCACTTCGTCAGCCCACCCAACGGTAATCACAAGTTTCAACGTCGGTTTGTTTGGACAGTAAGCTCCACATTCTGCAATCCCGGCGATAAAAACAGCTATCACTGTCGGCTGTCAGTTAATCTGGCGGTGGTAAACGTCCGGAAGAAAACCCCACTTCTCTCCTTTTCTTCACTCACTCAACTTCTTTAGCCGTGTTGTCAAAAAAAAAAAAAAAAAAAAAAAAAAAACTTCTTTAGCCGTGGCTCCTCCCTCCATTTTTGGCCACCGTTTGCTCATGAAGGTTCTTACTTTCCAAAAAGGATGTTATGAAGTCGGTAACTAACAACCCTTTTCATATAGCTAGCTTGTTCTTGTGGTGAAACTGTGACACAAAATCAGCCTTCTTCCTTTTAGGACACTGATAATTCAGACTATAAGAGTCTAAGTCTATTTAATATTTATTACGTTTCTATTTATTATATTTTGCTAATGTGTAAGTAAACCAGACTCCAAATCTACGATACCTTCAAGTAATAAATAGTCTAAGACCAATGTGAGTTTCCTTGGAGTGTTTGTTAATTTTGGAGGCGGCTTCTAATTCTTGATCGTTACATACACACCAAATTATCCTATAGTCAATATGTATACTATAATTTAACTGTATTAAACTGAATGACACAGAGTCAGTAGACCTATGTCACAAAAATTATGTTATTCACAAATGGATCGTGGATGGATGTACTTGGGAACTATGTTCTGCCATGTTCATGGAAGGCATTGACTCTCTTGTGATGGCCACCATGGTGTATGTGGTAAATAATGTATAGAGTAAAGGATACATACATTGTTCATGTGTTGACTGCAAAAATGAAAAACAATTTAAGAACATTGAGTAGACACGATTTAATCTTCTAAGTAAGGGTTTTATGAAAAAAACTAGAAATGACTTCTTGTAGTTGTCAAAAAAAAAAAAATGACTTCTTGTATGAAACAGGAGGGGTTTTTAAGTCCCTACTGAAATTATTTTATTGCGAAACAGCCCAAGCTGTAAAAAAAAAAAAAAAAAAAAGATACATACGGTGCCTACCGAAATCAGTGGTGCCTACCGCCCGCGCCGACCGAAATCAGTGGTGCCTACCGCCCGCGCCTACTGAAGTGAATGTAGCACAGATTCACAGCCGACCGAAATCAGTGGTGCCTACCGCCCGCGCCGCGGCACCGGCCGACGAAGTCCGCCAAGCTCTGGTAGCTCGTGCCGCCCTTGGCTGCGGCCGCCGCGGCGGCGGCGTCGCGGACCTTGTCTGCCTTTCGCGCCACTACATCGCTGCCCACCACGGCCTTGATCTTCCGAGCCACTTCCTCTCCGCTCACCAAGCCTTCCTCCCCATCCCAGGTCCAGCGCTCGTCCCACGCGCCGAGCCCGCCGCGCGCCACGACGGCGGCGTTGACGCGCTGGTCGCCGAACCTCGGCCACGCCAGCACGGGCACACCGAACGCCGCCGCCTCCGTGACGGAGTTCCACCCGCAGTGGCTGATGAAAAGGCCGACGGAGCCGTGCCGCAGGATCTCCTCCTGCTCCACCCACCCTTTCGTCACGAGCGCGCGCCCCGCACGCGGTCCAGGAACCCGTCCCCGAGCAGGTCGTCGAGGTCGGCGGCGGCGTCGTCCCGGTCCACGACGGTGCTCTTCACCACCCACAGGAACCGCTGGCCGCTGGCCTCGAGCCCGGCCGCGAGCTCCCGGAGCTGGTCCGTCGATATCGCCTTGCGGCTGCCGAAGCTGACGTACACACCACGGACCGCGCCGGCTGCGCGCTGAGCCACCCCATGTAATGGCTCGCAGCCGCCTGAATTGTCACCGGGAGCAGCGGCCCCACCGCGAACACAGGCGGGAAGTCGGAGACGATGGATCCTTGACGCAGGGCCGTAATGGCGTCCGGCTCGAAGGCGTCGAACGTGTTGACGAGGATGCCGTCAGCGGCGACGAGGCCGCGACCGTTGGCGACGAACTGCTGGGTGAAGAGATGCTTGGGGTCGTGCAGCGCCTGCGGGACGGAGGACTTTGGGATCCGGTACATGCCGGGGACGTCGACGTCGCCGACGCCCACGACGCCGGCGGCGGCGTTGGCGTCGAGGTGGACGGGGAAATATGCGCATAACGAGAGCATCGCGGCGGAGGACGTGAAGAGGACGTAGCACGGTACGCCCCGGGCCTTGGCGACGGGGAGGACGACGGAGGACAGGGCGATGTCGGTGACGAGCGCGGACGCGTGGGCGGCGTCGAGGAGCGGGGCCGAGCAGCGGCGCGGACCGCCGCGTGGCCTCGAAGCGGAGGAAGAAGGGGTCGGCGCCGGGGAACTGGGACTCGTCGAACGGCGCGAGGCGGAAGTCGAGGCGACCCACGGCGGGGGCCGCGGCGAAGAGCGCGTCCAGGTGCCTGGACTCCGCTGACGACACGGTGGGCAGCACCGCGGCAAGGGACACGTCGCAGCCGTGCCCCTCCGACAGCGCCACCGCCAGGCGGCCGAACGGGGCCAGGTGGCCCATGCCGGCGCTCGGGAGCAGCACAACGTGCGGTCTGGCGCTAGTGTGGTCGCCGGAGGACGGCATCGTCGCCGATGATGGGGCCGCCGGGGTCCCAAGTCTGCGACGGCCTGCGAGCTAGTGTGGCGGGGACAGATAGAGTGGGGACAGGGACAGTGGCCGCTAAAACAAGCCAGACGGACGGAGCCCCCTCCATTAATAACGTGGGGGCTGAATCTGCACCGCACAATGCAACAACCATGGCTGCCGACGCGCTGTCGCTCTGCCGTCCCTTCGTACAAATTGGCTTGTCGTGTCTCTCGATCAGAAGTTACTAGAGGGCCCTTCTGATCAGAAGATACTACAGGGTACGCCGGCGTAGTAGCTGTGTGCTTGCAGTTTGGCTCGTGATTGGGTAGCTGCAGCTAACAAAAGGCCGGACGGACGCTATCGATGTCAACCGCAGGATACAACAACCACGCAAGTCTCAACTCTCAACAAATAGTGAAAAAACTCTCAACAAATAGTGAAAAAAACTCAAGCAATAATGAACGTTTCACGTGCTTTTGGAAGATGTTGTTGTGGGGTACAGTAGCATATACTCGCAGCCAATCTAAACAGATGGATTTCATAGTAGGAGTAACTTCACTGCTACCTGTTTGATTGTTTTGCTCCTCTGTTTGCAGGGATGCTACTGAAATTCAAGAGTTCCAGATGCCAGATTTCGTACACTAAAAGAACAACACTGTCCCTGATATGAAGAAGAAAAGATTCCTTAAAACGAGCAGAAGCATCAAGCATATATTTCAACACAGCAGTTTTTGCCTTCACATAGTACAGACCGACACTTGTGATGATCCCTGACAAAGGAAACACATTGATTTACATATAAGATGCATGTTGCTCATTACACACAAGGTCAAGGACGCATATGAACATATATAAGGAAAAGTTGTGATTCCGACAGACATGAACACGCATGCGGCACGGAATACAGTTAACAAGTTTGCTGGTCAGATTATTACACATAACCACAGCCACAAGATGCAATCACACAAATTAATACTACACAGATATGAGATACAATCAACGGAGAGTGACAATGATGTCTCCAAAGGAAGAATAATGCCCCGTTGTCAAGGGGCTCATAAGCCTTGATATGGCAAAAGCCCATTTGTTAGGGCCTCCCACCCGGGTTCAAATCCCAGGTGCGGCACTTTATCCCTGGATTTATTTGAGGATTTCCGTGGCTTGCGCATTAAGTGGTAGGCGACGTCCCCGTCGGCAAATGGCGCCCGCGCGGGTGACCGTGAAACTTCAAGATTGCCGGCCCGTCCTTCGGAGGTGCTTCATAGGGGTAGGGGCCATGCGTCGCGTGTGTTCATAGGGGTGAGTGTGCGTGCGTGTTGAGCGTCTGCGTTGTACTGTGTAATCAAAAAAAAAAAAGAATAATGCCCCGTTATGATGTGATGTGCAGACCCGATTTACCATGGATTGTCAAAGGGAAACGATGAGGGTGACGGCTTGAAAGACAGATCAAGGCTGCAACTGCAAGCTCTCCCCTGCTTCAGAAATTGACTCTGTAACTTCCACCTTTACCTCAGACTCTTCTTCAGGGTTTGCGGGCCCACAGTTCTGCATTTGCAGCACAGGGCGATTCGTGTGCTTGTCCACTTCATCTTGTAATAGATCTTGCTTCGCCAATGTGCCTCCCCCGATATAAATCTCCTTGAGTTTTGGAAGGTTCTTGATACCATTGATCCCTGATGTCAGCCTGCAATACTGGATGCTTATATTCTCCATGTTAGGTGAGGTGCCCTCCTCAAATGTCACTTCCCTTAGTGCCGCTGAATAAGTAAGCTGTAGGATCCTCAGCTCTGGGAATGCATGATTGCAGAACACTAATTTCTCTGCACTATATGCCTCATAATAAAGACGAAGCTGCATCAGGTTTGGCAGTTCAGTTATGGCCTCCAATTCCTTAAGCTCACAGTACTTCAAGTCAATCTTCACCAAGCTCACGCATTTACCAACCCATGTAGGCATCTCCTGAAGAAGCCCCTTCAATTTGAGCCGCTCGAGTGAGGAGAAAGCGGGAGGGATGTAAAAGAAACCAACATATCCAGCCCACCTACTCTTCCCTTTTCGTTAGTTCCCACATTGAGAGAACGGAGGGAGGACAGCTTCTGCACAGCTATGCAGAATGCACTGCACTTTTCTTGGAGGCCCCTTTCCCTCTAACAACTAACTTCTTTAACTGAGTTAGTTTCCCCAGCTCTTTAATTGCTTTTCGACTTGTTCTCTTGATATCAACCTTCTCTAATATTTGTAGCTCTTTTAAACTTCCCACTCCTTTTGGTACTTTGATGCCAGATGAAAGAGACCAGCAGCTAGACAAGTTCATGTGCAGAATGGCATTTGCATTATTGCGACCAACATGGCTCCGAAAATGTACTTCAGGAAAATAATCACTTGGTAGCCTGCTGCACCGCAGACGACGAAGATTTTGAAGTTTAGTCAGTTTAGTTGGTAGTGCCGAAAAACTTGATTTCCGTATGTCTAGAGTCTGCAAGGCTTGCAGGTTTCCTATGCATCTTGAAAGAGAATACATGTCTGAAACCCTATTAGGAAAATGCAAGTACTTCAAGTGTAGCAGCGACCCTATGTTTCTGATGACTTGTTGCTCCGCACGGAAATCAGCATTTTTAAGATCCAAAACCCTGAGCATCTTGAATTCAGAAGAACAAAGTGACGCTATTGACTCCAAAGTTTCTCCAAACACAGTAAAAGACCTAACACAGCTTAAGTCCATGCCAATATTCAGTTTCCTACTCGCAAAGCATGATATGTGCCGAATGCTTTCTTTTGATGTAGTGGTAGAACTTGTATGCTCTTCAACTAAGAAAACATGGTTGTCCTGGCTAGAGATTGACACTGCAATATCATGCACAATATCATGAACCCTGCAAGTCTTCACATTTCCAAGAACATCTAACTTAGCTGGTTGAATCATGCTTCGACTGATGAGTTCATAGAAGTAACTTTCAGCAACTTCTTCAAGTGTTCTCCTGTTATTAGTAGCAATTGTTACAAACCCTTCAGCTACCCACCTATCCACCAGGTGTTTGCGTTCTATCTCAAAATCTTCAGGAAAGATGCTGAGATGCAGAAAGCAAGGCTTCAGGTGTGAAGGCAGATGGTTGTAACTAAGATAAACCACTCGCCTCAGTGCTTCAAGACTAGGATTGGTTGCAAGTTCTGAAGGGAGTTGATTGTACAGATTCTCCCACTCCCTTGTATCCTTGTTGGCTAGTAGGCCTCCTATTGTCACTATGGCAAGTGGTAGTCCTCCACATTTGTTCAGTATCTTCTCAGCTATTCCCTTGGTACGATCATCTTTGTCTAAGTCACCTGAGCTTTTATTTGTCTTTTTCAGAAACAAGCCTCTAGCATCTTCTTCCTCAAGGATTTCAGGTTGGTATATCTGTGAGGGAAGGCTACAAAGCTCAGCTAATTTGTGATTTCGTGAAGTCAATACTACACAACTGCCATCCTTACTGTTCTCTGGGAAAGCAAGACACATGCAATTCCAAGCTTCAAGGGTCCAAACATCATCCAGAACAACAAGATACTTTCTCTCAGGAGTCCTTCACGCAGGTAGCTCGTGAGGTGTTTTACATCCAGTACTTGCCCTTGATGTTCTTCTAAGAATTTCTTCAATGAGTGAGCCCCAAAGAGTTGTTTGATCATCTCTTTGAAAAGCTCTTTTGGGTCAAATGATTGAGACACTGCAATCCAAGCACGGATCTCAAAAATGTCACCAAGATCCTTGCTATCATACACTTTCTTGGTAAGAGTTGTCTTGCCAAGGCCACCCATTCCAACAACAGATATCACTCTTGGACCAGATTTGCTTATTCCTGGCTCCATGTCCACGGGCACCTTAGGTTTGGCTATTAAGTCCATAAGTTTCTCCTTCTGTTTGTCCAAACCAAATAGCTGTGTTTCCTCAACATATAGTGCTGTGAGATTTCGAGTCATCTCCATGTCAAGTGTCACATCACTGGAGATGGAAGGTGTGAGCTTGATCAAGTTGTACCGTGTGTTCCTCTGGCTCACCTCCTGGACTCTAAGTTTGAGAGTGCGTATCTGGACAGCAATGCGATGACGCCGCCGCAAGCTAAGCAGCTGCTGCACAAGGCTCTTGTGCTTGATGAAAACCATGAACTCCTCGAGACTATCTTCAATGTCATAGGCCAAGTCGCGGATCAGTTCCAAATACGCCTTGAGCACCCCAGTGTTCTCACGCGCTCCATCGGCTGCTCTGAGGAAAGCTTGCATCATCCTTAACTCATCGCTGATGAACCTAACAATAATGAAAAGAGTAGATAAATATGCTTCCCATGCTTTTTTATTTTACTTCCTTTCATTCTAACATATTCCACCATATATAAAGCCAATGCATTACAAATGTTATAAAGATATATGATCCATTCAAAACAATAGTTCAATGTTTAAAAAATTAAAAGTGTTCTAGCATATTGTACTATAGATTCCAATTTAGGCCTTGTTCGGTTGGGCCGGGTTTCATTCCATGCTAGAAATAATAAATATAACAAGAGACTTAGAGACTCAACAACAGACCAGGATTCATCCTAGACCGAAAACTAATTGCAACAAAATAAATTCATAATATGTACAACAAGAGACCGGGATTAATTCCACACCTCTTGACTCATGGATCGAATCCCGTCTCTTGTTGTATCTATCATAAGTCCATTTTGTTGCAATTAGTTTCGGTCCAAAAGGAATCCCGGTTTATTGTTGATTCTCGTGTTATATTTATTGTTTAGCTTGGAATGAAACCCGGCGCAACCAAACAAGGCCTTAGTGGACTAGCCCATCAAATGTGAACATTCACAAGATGATAATTCACATTCATGGTATCATTAATAAATTTGGGCCCTTAACTAATCAAATCACTTATTTTAGTTCTCTTTCTCATTTGTTGATTTCTACTAGAACTATACCCGTACTCATACTTTACATCTACCTGATTGTGATAAACTTTGGTTACAAATTATCCTATGACTAAAAAAAGCCTTGCCTTGCTTGGAGTATGTTATTGGATGAATCACGTTTTATTGGGCTACTGTAACTTCGTTTTAATCTCAGAGACATTACTTTATAACTGCAAATTTACTGATCACAGTATCATGAGTAGTATTATATTGATCAGAGACAGATAATTATAAACCAAGGTAGCGCGTGGAGTATAAGAGTCGAGGCTATAACCACAGGGTAAGTTTGATCATGGAGGACAGATGAAGATAACTTATATAGCAGTTGACGAGATAAGATTTGGGCCAGTATAGGTTGTTTGCCTGTTCCCTCTTAGTGGAAGTGCAGCAGTTGAGAATTGTGCAATTCCTGCTTACTAGTTTTCATTGATGGTTCGATTTATAGATTGGCAGATTGTGTTAGTTCCTGGTTGTGATAGAAAATATAGCATGACGAACAACAAATAAAGGCCCCTGACGCAGCCATCGCCAAGTTTCAAAACTGAAGGCCTGAAAAATATGCATATTCAAAGACAAGTTTCAATATTGATGAATTCAGAACTTAAGATCAGTGAAGAGTGCCTTTTCCCATTTTTCCGTAGGGTATTATTGCACATGTATGTAGCAAGGAACAGCTAATAACATGATATGGAGTACAAAAAAACCTAACACCTGGGGGTAAGACCTCCCCTGACTCCCTGAGGCATTGAAGGAAAGGTAGAAGGTTCTCTTCCGCATGGTTGAGAAAAGGCCACAAACCCTGGCTAATTAGGATGTGCCACTAACGGCAAGGACACGCCTGCGGCCGCATATCATGCTGCAACCATTCGTAGACCATGTATTTCGCTGAAAATAGCACAAGGAGTGGCCTTTTTTTATGAGAACGGGGAGTCGAACTCTCGACTGTAGGTTGTGCCTCCTGCATCCCTAGCTATACACTATGTGCATGTTCTCAAGTAAAAAAACAAAGATAACATAGTGGGGGAGGGGAAGAAATGAAATGCATCTGGATGTATGTGTTGTTTTATTTTTCACCCAATCAAAGGAGTCACAAGATGCATGTATTTTGCATCTTGTTCAGTTAATGGAACAGAACAGTCATAACAATAACATTATTGTCTTTTGCTCTTGTTATTCATTCACACATGGTTACTGACAAATGCAAAACAGATCAGGTTAATGCATCTAATGTACCCAAAAGTTTCCAAATTCTACAACCAAATCGAGATCACACTTTCATCCTCAATTGAAATAAATAAATCCACAGTTCCACACTGCTATTGTTGTTTTTGTTTACAGATGTACTGATGAAAGCCTTGCCAGCCCATTTATGTTACTGTAATTGAACATTATAAACAAAATAAAATAGACCATCAGACCTTAGGATAAAAAGCAAAGGAATCAAGATTAATAACTTTACATGTCTGCTTTAATCCAGAACACTGTGATGGAGGAAGTACTCATTACTTATGCACAGCAAGGTATTCTAGACAAGTATGAATGCTACATTGATCAGTAATACTGAATATTACTTTCTGTAAAAGAAGTTTGTATTTGAAGTTTAAGTTAAATTGCACTTTGCATAATTACTCGGCACACATTTGAGGTGAAAGTGGTGATAATTGAACTGAATAGGAAACTGCATCAGTGCCATACCATGGAAATCGCATCAGGGTGCTCCTACGGATCCTCAAGTTCGTTGCAGGCTACGAGTGCGACTGGGTCTTAACTGATGTCACTGCGGTTGATTGGCAGCTACAGGTGAGCTCCCTTCCCTACGGCTGAGAGGCTGAGGACACAGGCCATATCCGCTAGGGCGCCGGACACAAGGCATGGGGCTTCCCACGGCCGCCGCGGTGGCGTAGCCGCGGGCTGCCCGCTGGCCGCCGCGGCTCATCACAATCGCTGGAGCCGCTCTCCGCCAGTGGCCAAGGGAAGGGACGCGCTGCGCTTGTGGCACGCTGGCGCGTTGCCTACGTCGTCCCTGCCGGCCTCGCGCGACAAGCCTCGCGCTCCCCGCGCCAACAAGCGGACAGCGCCCTCATGAGTCATGGCTGCGGATCCCCCTTCGTTCTTGCCTCCTCCCGGGGCGTAGGGGACGCAGGCGCGTCGAGCAGCGGACGGCGGCATTGGTAGCATGGTCGATGCGCGCGAATCGGAGCACCGCGAAGTGCCTGAGCGCGGGCGTCGGCGCTGGGGACGAGACTACTACCGAGGCGGAGGCGGATGGGCTAAGCGGAGCGGAGCATACGACTTTTAGGGCCTGTTTGGGGGTGGCTCCAGCTCACCTAGAGCAGCTCCACTCCAAAAACTCCAGGTGGAGTCAGAGCTGCAAAAATGAGGTGTTTGGCTACCGGCTCTAAAAACAACCTGCAACACATTTCAATGACATATGGGCCCACTTCGTCAGCCTCACATCTCTCCTATGTTTCTCTTTTCCTCGTCACCCGCAAGGAGGCCGGCGGGGCATGGTGGTGAGGGAGGGGCGACAACGGGTGGGGAGGGAGGCAGGTTGGAAGAGGAGACGGGAGGAGAGAATGGAGACGCATGGCGGGTGGGGGGAGGCTGCGGGGGAGGGAGGCCGACGGAGGCGGGGCACGGAAACGCGTGCCTCCGCGTGAGCGTGCAAAGGTGCGCCGGGCATGGCATGGCGAATTCTCGCCGCCCGGGATGGATGGGCCGCCGCCCCCCCGTCGCGGGCTCCTCACGCACATGACATGAGGGCGACCCCCAAACAGCTACCCACCAACGGCGCTCGATTTGCCCGATCGCGGAGGCAACGGCGGGGAGACAAATCCCAAAGGTGGGCGAGATCCCGACGAGGGGGCGGCGGGGGCCGGCGAGGGGGGAGCCGGGAGTTCGCGGTCGTGAGAACGGCGTGTGCGGCATGCGGGAGGAAGCTCGCGGCACGGGTGGGAGGAAGGAAGAGGATGAATAGAACGGCCCGAAACGTCATTTTCCACTTATGGATGGCGGTGGTGGGTAATTACCCATCAACTCCATGTCTACTTTCATATTGACCGATTACGGAGCGGCAAAGGAGGTGCTCCAAAACTCTAGATCTATTTGTACTACGGCTCGAGTTGAGCCTGCTCCATGGAGTTTTAGAGTCGGGGTGTTTGGGTAGCTCCACCCGACTCCACCCCGAGTTCGGCTGCGGAGCCACCCCAAACACGCCCTTAGGGTATGTTTGGATCTGCTTAACTCGGCTTATAAGCAAAATAAGCCCGCCAAACGGCTAAGCTTATCCATTTGCGTTCTTGGGCATAAGAAAATCGGCCCAACACGGCGTTTTGAAAAGCGACCCCGGACTCGTGTTATTAAAAAGCGGAGCTCCTTCCGCACCTGCCCCTCCCCGACCCCTCCCGACACCTCGCCTCGTCCCGCACTGTCCCCCACGGCCCGAATCGGGCGGGCGACACCGCCGACCTCCTCCCTCCCCGGCGTCGGCCGTCCTCCTCGGCCCTTCTTCCTCCCCTCCGGCAAGTCTTTGGGGTGGTCGCCTCGCCCCCCCCTCCTGCGGCCGTTCCTCCTCACGCTCGGCGCGGGGCCAACGCCACCACCAGGTCCTCCGCCTCCCTCCTCCTCGTGCGGATCCGCCACCGGGGAAGCCACGGCAGTGGGAGCTCTGGATGTTATCGCTTGGGTATTTCGGTCTTTTGATACATCTAGAGCGAATAATCTACCGAAATAATCGAGATAGCCAAACACCACACTTATTCACAGATTATCCCCACTATGGCTTTTCAAATAAACTCGCTTAGCTTATAAGCGAGTTCCAGAAAAGCTGAACCAAACAGGGCCTTAAATATTTTGCTTTTTATATATTTTCTATCATGTCTCATGGATTGACATGAAAGCTCCAAAACTGAGTCAATATTTAGTGACAACGAATACTAAAGCGTTCTATCAAAATGTAGTGCGGGTTTATGAACTGTTGCTAAAAATGTGTAAAAGTGATTTTATTATTCTCTCTCTATACTTCATATTCGCTAATAAATAAGCTCTTCTTGATAACATACTCCCTCCGTTCCAAAATAAACGGCGCTATGGGAAGCGTGCGGTCAAACTTTCTCAACTTTGATTAAGTTTGTAAAAAATGCGTGCAACATTTAAATCTTCAAATAAATTTGTTAAAAAACTAGACTTAAAAATCTTTCCGATGATACTAATTACTTAACATAAATATTTATATATTTTAATATATAATTGCCGGCATTTTGAAAACGTTGACTTCTCGGGAAACGAGAAGGTCTTTTATTTTGGGACAGAGAGAGTAAGCATCGATTTTATCTGAAAATAGTACACCTCAATCACTTAGAATCACTTTACTACTCCCTCCGTTCTAATTATAAAATATTTTAGTTTTTTTTAGATTCTTATCTTTGGTAAAAGTAATGTACCTATAAAAAATCTATACACCTTATATCTTGAATCACTTCAATCACTTAGATATACACTATATTTATGTACATAGTAAAAAGTAATGAACCTATAAAACTCAAAAAATCTTATCATTTGGAACAATGAGTACATGGAAAATGACATAAAAAAAAACACCAAGGGAAGTACTCTATCCATTTTTAAATGTATATAGGCACAATTAATTTTGGTGCGTCTAAAATAAATTTTTGGACTTCATTCCATGGCAATGAAACCACAGTAGTAGGAAAAGAGCTTTCAAATAAACCAAATGCGCCACTCTAATTTTATAAAGAGTGAAATGCACTGTAAAACCATACACTTGTTTGAGTGTGTCATTTAGGTCCATAGACTCACCTTGAACTTGTAGGGCTATGCCACTTAGGTCCATCAATTTTTAAAATGCTTATTTTGGTCCTTAAATTTGTCAGGGTGTGTCATATAGGTTAATGATCTCGTTAAGGTGTGTCATCCGGGTCCATGAACTTTAAATTTATCTATTCAGATTCTTAATCTTGTATGGGTGTATCATTTAGGTCCATGAATTTATCAGTGTCACATGGATCATTACTTTGAAAGTGCAGATTCACCACCTCTCTACATCATTGAATTATTTGTAAAATATGCTATTTTGGGAGAACTATTTCTCCAAATATGTTGTATACTGGTATCAAAAATATCCCAAACCACTTGTATTTGACTAAAAATATGGATATCTTGATGCAAATACAAATGAATAAATGGTTCAATAAATATATGAATACAAAATAAACTAGAGTATATAAAAAAAATAAACTAGAGTATATAAAAATATTTTGGATCAGCCAAAAATAAAATAAATTATTTTAAAATCATTTGCATCAATAAATATACTAGTTTTATAATAAATCAAGATATTATTTATAAAACAATTTAGAGATATGCTTTATTCCGTAGAATGCACATAATTTTGAGAGGTACTAAATCTGCACTTCCAAATTAGTGGACCCAAATGGCACACTTTTACAAGTTTATGGACCAAAATGATACACCCTAACAAGTTTGAGGATTTGAATATGTAGATTTAAAGTTCATGGACTAGATGACACACCCTAATGAGTTCATGGACCTAGATGACCCACTTTCGGAAGAGTTAAGGATCTAAACAAGCATTTTAAAAGTTGATGGACCTAGATGGTACGGTCGATAAGTTCAAGGTGCTAAATATGCAATTCGAGAGTCCATGAATCTAATTGACACACCCAAACAAGTCCATAGGTCTACCGTCTACCACACATTTCACTCTTTTATAAAATACCTACAAACGTTCCAACTTCCAAGGAGTAGAGTTTGAATCTAATATGTGTCTGTATCTATATAACTTATATCTTTTTTTTCACTATCTACATCATCTCCCACTGATGCACTTTAGCTCACTAACTTTCTAATCTATTAAAACGCGGCCGACGAAACGAAATAGCAGAGGAAGTACCAGATATCGTCCTGCACGCCAAGCAGCAGGCCCATCTCCTCCCTCGCCGCCGACGAGGCAACACCCAGCGCACTGCCCACCAGCGTGGTAGCCATGCCCAACGCGGTTTCCGCCATGGCAGCACCCTCCCTGCTGGTTCTTCTTCTTGTTGATGTTGTTGTTGTTGCCGCGGGCCGCCTCCTCCTCCCACTTGTCAGATGAGCGCTACATCCGCTTTCAAGGCAATCGGCACTCTCGAGTTGAACTGTTTGCTAATGTATGTAATTACAGGCAGCAGGGCAGAAAGGGTCTGAATTGGATGCTCTATCCCGTCTCGGCGTGGTCTACTTTGCTCGCCCTTCAAGGCAAGCAAAGGGAGCACACCAGCAGCGTCCTGCTTTGCCCATGGAGTGGATAAAACATTGTTGGAGTGAGCTACTCTCCTGACCATATGGCTGCATGCGCAAGGAGCTCAAGCTGCACATTGATTCCTTGTTGCCGATCTCAAGGCATCCTTGGTTTCTGCTCTTGGGTAAAGCCGGATGCCGTCCTTTTGTAGATTTTTTTTCCTCTCTAGCTCTGGAAAAGTGAATCACAGAACGTGTTGGATCATGGATGTTCATAGATGTCCGATGGACAACCTTTGGTTCCAAAAAAAAAAATGAATTAAGAAAGCAGAAATTTCAAAAAAAAAAATCTCTAGTTAATTTGCTAAAATCCATGGACGTCCAACTTGTGCTTGCCGTCCACCTCTAAGTACGAGGCGACAACCTTTTGAAAGCTGCCTGCAAAAACTGAAATGCAGCTCAATAGCGGATGGAAACACATTCTATCCAAGGAATTACACGGTAGTATTTCTTTTTCAAAAGATCCGTTGCCGGCTTTCATTGATAAGAATACAAAGTTCATACAAGAATGCGGCACAAGCCGTGCCACCACCTTTTTTTGCTAGGGGCTCAACATGCTGAGACCCCGGCCACCCCTGTCTAATTGAAACTAAACTTACATGAAAAGAATAATCTACAGATACATCACCGGTCGGCATGAATTGCTGGATCCCCAGGTTGCCGGCATGCGCCCAGTTTTTGGCCTCGTCGTAGATGCACTCCACGGTGCCCTGCAGGTTAGTGAAGACTTTCCTGAACACTCTACAATTTCGCTCCCTCCAGATTATCCACACTATCGCCTTGGCAACAGGACATTCAACGAACAAATGGAAGCTCGTTTCCAGGTTCCTAATGCATAGTTGGCAAAAGTATTCATTCGGCCAACCCTGGACTTGGAGCCTCGCAGCACTCCAGATTCTGCCCTGTAGTAGCAGCCAGACGAAAAATTTGCATTTAGGTGGTGCCTTGGCCTTCCAAATGTACTTCGCAGCCTGACATACACCAAGGTTATGAAATTGCAGCTTGTATGCTGAAGAAGCAGAGTAGACACCACTAGGAGAAGCAGTCCATACAATCTGATCTTCCATTCCATGCACCAATTGAAATTCGAGACATTGTGATAGTTGCATGTACTCAGTAATGATAATCAGATTCATGCTATGGTCAATATCCCTTACCCAACTGTAGTCCGCCATGGCCTGGGAGACGGTGCGGTTTTTCCTGTTGCTATGCTTATATAGGTTTGGGAACATCTCAGAGGGAACCTGCCCATGAAGCCAACGTGAATGCCAGAAGGATGTTTTGTGACCATTACCGAGTATCAACACGGTAGTATTTCTACGGAACAGGTATAGTCGTTAGAACGAAACTGTGTTATGTGTCATAGCTATATGTTTTTTTTTTTACTTTTATTCCTGAATCTTAAAAAAAAAAGCTATACATGTTGATTTGTTCACGTGGTTTCTTGTTAGCCCCATCAAACACTATTGGAACAAATAACAAGCAAGGCAGCAGTAGCAGAGCCTGATAGCACTCTTACAGAGGAAACCAGCAGATCACATACAGTACTGTTACTTGTGTATTACGTATCTCAGTACAATAGGAGTATCTTGTGTTTCTGTCGCGTGGTTTCTATCTCTCCAAGCAAAAGAACAGGCATCAGAATCAACGATTCCATCACGAAACGAGATGAGATGAGAAGGTCCAGGCCTCTAGATGTGCAGGCGCCAGCGGCCAGCCCAAGAACACGTCGCTGGTAGATAAAAGAAGGTCCAGTATTCAACATCAGTGTTGTCCAGTGATTCCACACGTTTCCCCCTCCAACTCCAACAGTCCAACTCACTCATCCTCTGTAATTGGCCGAGACAGATTGAGAGAAATATACACGCACTTGCAGAAGGGCATCTTGGATTGGATCCCATCGTCACCCACTAGGACCAAACAGTAGTGACTAAAGTTTAGTCACTGATTTTAGTACCTAAATTTTAGTCATAAGAACCCAAACAAGGCCTCATCAGTATTGCTTGCTCTGCCTCCGCGTGATACTGACTGAAGACTGATTAGGTTGCCATTTACATGGACTGGGTCAATCCGCTCCTGTGAATGTTTGAATTATTTCGCTTTCGCTCGTCGACAGTGCAATAACAACAAACACGAACAATCATTGGTTCTCTATAATACGAATACTAACTACTTCTATGGAATCCAGTGATTTAAAATGAACGAACTTTAATATTTTGCAAGCCAGCAATTTTCTACGCCTTGTTCACAGGACAACTTTTTCGTTTTTAGTCCGGTTCCTATCGTTGCATTACAACTAGACAAAATTAAAAATATTACTATTATTCTCTTTTTTTTAAAATACAGACCACGTAAAAAGATTCTGAAAAAACAAATCTTGCGTTTGTGCTTCAGTGGGGAATATACAAACTTCGCTTTCTACTTTAGTTTGCATAGTTGTCCTCCACATGAGCGCATCTTCACTTTGATTTGGTACTATATACAAAGAAGATACAAGGCATCTGTTTATAATGGATAAAAAAAAATAGCATTGCCTCGTGACCGGTGAAGAAACTCCACTTCAGTGTCCACAAGCACAATCGATCCTATCACAATATTGGTCCAACTATTGCCACCCACAAATGTTTGCTCCGCCGAGTGCGATAAGGCGCACTCTCTTTGATCCTTAGGTCCTAGAACACCTTTTGTCATAACACAAGGGTTTCATCAAGCGGAAGAAGCTTTTAAAGTTTCTCCTAACTCCCGGTCGGGGGTTGCCTTCTGCCTCCTCCAACCCGCCCAATCGCCTGCTTCATCCCCTCCACATCAGTCTTCGGTCCTCGTTCTCTCTTCTGCAGCAAGGTGGCTCTCCTCCCGGAGTATTTTTAACAGCGCCGCCTCCCCACAGGACCCCGGTTCGAGCCGCATCTTCAACCTCCGCGACGGCTCAAACCAAATCCTTCAATCGCTGGTGTGCTCTTTCTTCGTCGACTCGACCGGCCCACCTTCAACCGACGCATTGCGCGGTCCTTCCGCCCGGGTGCACGCATCCTGGACGCCCCTGCGACCCCCACCGGTGGCTTCGTCGTCATCAACGTCATGGGCAAATATTTGTCGTGCTACGTCCTCTGCGAGCCGTAGGCGTCAATATAAAATGGTCTTCTTTTGAGGACCTTGTTGTAAACCGGATTGCTACGATAATATAGTATATATGTTTGTTTGTTGTCAAAAAAAAGGGGAGGGTTTCATCAAGCTATTTTAACCCCCTAAATAAAATAGGAAGAGGGTACTTGACTAATAGGGGCAGTTGTGACTGTGAGGGACCTCTTGAGTTGGGAGTTGGGGAGTTTTCGGTTTCTCTAGGGGGAGAAATGGTGTTCGACAAGATTCAGAAAAATACAAAAACATATGGGAATCAAGGACTTAAAATCAAGTGGGCAGGCTCCGCTATAACTATAAAGAACTAAACCAACTCACTTGGATTTTTTTTTTTTTTAACAGCTCATCTAGAATCAGTTTGCATATAAGGTTGCTACACAATTTCTACTACTATACTAGTTGGCGCGCCACAATGGCCTTTGGGCTTTGTCGAGCCGGCTGCCGTCCTTCATGTATTACTCTCTCAAATGGGAAATTCTTGCCGAAATGATTAGTCTCATATATAGTAACTATTATTATGTTCGTTCTCACATGAGTCATTTCATAGAAAGTTGTGGATCAACAAAGTTTATTTATAGCATGACACTGACCTGATTGTTGCTACAAATATGTGGTCGCAAACGAAAGCAAGTCGTTGATGCAGAGTCTCCGGTGCGTATCCTAAATTTCCACAATTTCCACACTAGCCGTGCACGCCGGTTCTTGACTCATCCAGTCAAGTCGTCTCTCAGCCGTCGTCGGTCGGGCCCCTTGGACCCGGCAACAAGGACGGGGTGTCCCTCTCACGAATCTGACCCGTCCATCCGGTCAATAAACACATCAGGGCCGTCGATCCGTTCCACACGGCATTCCACAGCTGACAAAACTCCGCCGCGGCCCCGCCGGCCATTATTAAATAGCTCTGCTTCCTCCCATCTTCACAGAAGAAGCCTCCGATCGAAGCCGTCGACGAGTTGACGCCTGACGGCCATGGCGTCAGCGGCGAGCATCACGCCGGGAAGGTCTGTCCTCCTCCTCCTCGTCTCCCTCGCCACGCTCCTCCTCGTCTTCGTCTCCGCCGTGGAGTGCTACGACGGCCGGCACGCCGTGGCGCACTCGGCCATGGCACGCCGCTCCCGCCCGGGGACCCGGCACGTGCACCACCACCGCCGGACCACGGTGCCGCACAGGTACGTCCTCACGGAGAATAGCACCCCGACCGGCGGCGCGAAGAACCGCAGCAGCTCCCCGGCGACGACGAAGGCCAACGCCACCTCGCCGGCTCCTGCGCCTCCAGCTGGCTCGCAGACCGATGGCCGGCACCACCGCAGCCACAAGCACCGTGTACGCAACTGGATCATCGGCTTCGTGGTGGGTTCGCTGGCTGGTGTCATCTCCGGGCTCGTGCTGTCCGTGCTGTTCCGACTGGCGCTCAACTGCATCCGCGGGCGGTACCGGTCCAAGTCGGGCGTGATGATCTTCACCCCGAAGCTGATCCGGCGTCCCGAGCACCTGGCGTTCCTGGAGAAGGAGGACGGGCTGGCGTCGCTGGCCGTGATCGGGCGCGGCGGGTGCGGGGAGGTGTACAAGGCGCAGCTCCCAGTGGAGCGGGAGGGCGACGAGCCCCGGTTTATCGCCATCAAGAAGATCAAGAAGCACGGCGGCGACACGCCGGCCAACAACAACCTGAGCGACGAGGAGAGCCGGCAGCTGGACAAGCGGTCGCGGCAGATCCAGTCGGAGATCCGAACCGTGGGGCACATCAGACACCGCAACCTGCTGCCGCTGGCGGCGCACGTGCCCCGCCCGGACTGCCACTACCTCGTCTACGCAGTACATGAAGAACGGCAGCCTGCACCACGCGCTGAAAACCGGCAACGCGCCAGGCGCCGAGGACGCCGGCGAGGTCGACGGCAGCTACAGCACCGGAGGCACCGGCGAGGACGGCAGCAACAGCACCGGAGGCACCGGCGTCAGCACCGGCGGGGGCTGTCGTGGCCCGCGCGTCTTCGAGTGGCGGTGGGCGTGGCGGCGGGTCTGGAGTACCTGCACGTCTCCCACCAGCCGCAGATCATCCACCGGGACCTGAAGCCGGCCAACATCCTGCTGGACGACGACCTGGAGCCCCGCATCGCGGACTTCGGGCTGGCCAAGGCGATGCCGGACTCGCACACGCACGTGACGGCGTCCAACGTGGCGGGAACGCTGGGGTACATCGCGCCGGAGTACTACCAGACGGTCAAGTTCACGGCCAAGTGCGACGTGTACAGCTTCGGCGTGATCCTGGCGGTGCTGGCGACGGGGAAGGAGCCGTCCGACAAGTTCTTCACGCAGACGGAGGAGGTGGTGGGCCTCGTCAAGTGGCTGCGCCGCGTCATGGAGAGCGGGGAGCACGCGCAGGCCATCGACCCGGCCATCGCCGGCGCCGGACACGACGAGCAGATCCTGCTGCTGCTGCGCATCGCGCTGTTCTGCACCAAGGACGACCCCAAGGAGCGGCCCACCGCCAAGGACGTCCGCTGCATGCTGTCGCAGATCAAGACCTAAGCTAGCTCAATCACTTAGTTTCAAATAAATTCTCTGTGTCTCTGGATTATGGAGTATTGCTAGCTACTAGCTACTGTTGTATTGTAGACTTTGTAGTATCGTCAACTCCTCGCGTCAGCTGTCAGGTGGGGCCGGTTGACTAGGACTGGGCAGTTTATCAGCGCATGCGCTGGATTATGACCGGGTATACACATCGCATCTCTTCGCTTTGTCTTTGCTCGCGACGAGATGCTTGCATGCGAGCTTTGGCATGGCTATGATGAATATACCAGTATATGATTCACATGGTCCTTTATATATTTTCCAAGATTCCAACGATCTTCCGGTACAAGTATATATCCAAATCCTATAATGCTACTAGCTACTGGTAGGTACAGCTTCCCTCTCCAACTCAATAAATCAATTACATGTTCCTAAAGAATGTCATTCGGGGTTTGTTTCAAGTCAAACGTTAACTTTGACTACAAATTACTTTTTTTTGGGTCATCTCCATCTCCATCTCAATAAATCAATTACATCTCAATAATGCTACTAGCTGCTGGGCGAGCTTGGCGTGGGCGCGTGGTGTCGCGGTGATGAAGGCGAGCAAGGCGAGGGAGTGAGGGGGCGCCATTGGCGGCCGTTGGCCAAGCTCGGGCATGCCGTGCCATAACAACATGCCAACATGGGCACAGAGGACATACGAGAGGATAGAAGATAGAGGGGTGGCTGACATGTGGGCCATTGCCACGTCGTCGTCCATGTCAGCTGCCATGGTGGCAAAACCACCATCGAAAACAGCTTGGGGTTATCTAGACTTTTTCCAATCTAGGGCTTATAATCTTGCAAGATCACACCAATCACGACTGTGGTGTGGCCATCTATGTTGTAATAAGGGGGAACAATGTGGGAAAGACCATTCCAGAGACCCACTTGCATGTAGAAAAGACTCACTTCCACATAATTACCTTGGCCTTTTCAAGGCAGCCTTGAAGTAGTGGCAGAGCTTGGACCAAGATTTAGAGGGGTCAGGTGAGTTAAAGAGGGGTCATTCTAAACAAAAGCACCTAATTATTGTAGCATCAATTGAGATTACACAGATGCAAGGGGTTGTGTAATCTCAATTGAAGCTCCGCCAGTGTGTTCTTGTAATGAGGGGCTTCAATGAGAACTAGGAAAAGTGATAGTGTCAGTGTTACGAAACTATCAACAAGTGAATTTCTACGGATGCGCATCGGGGTCAAATGGTGAGACAAAGAGACACGAGGTTTATGATGTTTCGGTCCGAACAGTCCCTATGTCCTGTGGTGGTACTCGTTTCCTTACCTCAGACTTGCTAGGGGTATAAAAGCTTAGCTGAGAGAGGGAGATGTTCTAAGGTCTCTGTGAGTATGAGAACAGTGTGTGTTTGAATGACCGAATGGTTGTTTGGTCTCCTGAGATCGGATCTCAGGGCTGGGTGTTGAGCTGAGCTCTGAGTTGAACTCGCCTAGTGTCTATCTCATTGCCTTGGTGGCTTTTTCGCTTGGTTTAGGCGGGTGCCATGCTCCTCCTTTTATAGAGCAAGGAGTGGCATGGTTACATGTGTAGGCATGGTTTTACATCGGGCAGAGAGGAGGGCGACAACTGCTTGGCCAAGGATCGTCCATGCCTACGTCGACGTTGATTGCTTCGGTGTGAATGGCTTGGCTTGCTGAAGGGAGCCAACATCCCTCTACTGAGGACAGAACGGTCTTTGCTCGCGTTCGTACCTTGTCAAATCAAAGGTTGGGTGGTGTGGTACAGTGGCGTAATGGCATGCGTCTGCTACAGCATGGTCAGGAATCCACTTTAGGGAGCCCCGAGACGGTCGTCGATGGTGTCGTGTACCGGGGTTCGAGGCCCTGGCAGCTCGTCCCGCGTCGTCGTCCACGCGGCGGAAGCTTACGACTCGTCCGTCTGGGGTCATTTGTGCGCTCATGTGCCCGCCATCACTATGTCCCGTGGCCGCCGCCACCACTCCCCCGCTGGGGACTTGTCGTGTCCATCTGGTGTACTACTGATTCGGGCTTCGTCGATCACGGGTCGATTGTGTTCCTTCCTCGTTCCTTGGATGGGAAGACGACTCTACTTTGACATCCCATATCCAAAGCGACACGGGTCGACTGTGTTCCTTCCTCGTTCCTTGGATGGGAAGACGACTCTACTTTGACATCCCGTATCCATAGCGACATGTCGGACGAGACGGGGGGTGGATGCGGTGCGTCGGGCAAATAGTGGTTGTGATCCTTGCATCGGGCAAGGACTCGCGGTCCGGCGTTGGGTTAACAGGAAGCCACCGTCTATCGATTCTGGGCTTAAACCACCTAATGGCCCACCCGTGCCTAAGGCCCAAGGTGATGACCCAGGGTTTATACCCACGACAGATAGCTTCTCGATCCTATAGAAAAAAAATACCTATCGAACAACCTCAATTAACCTTTCAGTCTTTACTTTGTTTATTATTACCTAGATAGTTTGCTTTATATTCCTAGCCTAGCTTGCTAGGTTAGTGATAGGATTCGCATTGATAGGATTTTCCATCTCTATATCAATTAAGCTTGCAGTAGAGAAAGCAACATTTAACAAAACTAGTTGCATATTTAAATAGATTTTTTGCACAGAATTTGAAGTACAAATGGAGGAAAAATAGAGTTTTAGAAAGCCTAATCCCCCACTAGGCGTCACGGTCCCTACAACTGATACCAGGTTAAACTTAACATTCTGTCGTACTAAGCCTCTGGCTTTCCTTCCCATTATACAGTGGTGATACAAAATGAGTTGCTAATAGAATTACATAATGAGTAATGATAGTGGTGACACTACACATTTCCTCTACTATAGTACTAGGATCTATCATTGTCACAAATAATGATAGTGGTAACTATGTACCTTCCATATTCTTAGCACTAGGCTATCATTAACATGCACATTAACAGGCAAGCGTTCAAGTATTGCAATATGCTTGATAACAATAAGCATGCCTCTTTTTTTTTTTTTTTTTTTTTTTGAACGTCAGTAGAACGTTTGGAAAGCTGAACTGATGATAAACTAATTTAGGTGACTCTGACTGTTATCCACATAGCACCTGTATAAGCCACATAAAACTGGCTATTCCTGGTCGTGGTAGGATTACCAAAAAAACAAGCTTCCATAGACCCAAGCATTCTGCAGGGAAGATTGCAAACGTGTCATTATAACACAAATTGCTTAGCCTAGCATCAAATGAATGTTAAAATTTAAAATCAATAGTCAACCTGTACTGGAGCATAGATATACCTTTTGTAGGACTTTTAATGCTTCGTTCCCAATCCTAAGCTTATGTGAGAGAGCATGAGCATTTGCTTCTTTACATCCCCTAGGGAGAGAACGTAAATAAACTAGTAACAAGCATCAGCAGTAAGTACCGTTGAACTGATGACCAAAAGGCTCACGGGATATAAGATAGGAATTTCAAATTTCAAATAAAAATGTCTCAGTTAATAACCACTTCCTGTGCAGAAATGACTTTACTTGCCCACAAGATGACAATCCTTTGGTGTGTAGGTGTGGGGACTCATTGATCAAAGCTACATCAATACTGCAAGATGTCAACTTCATACTCAGGCAGGGTATCAGTGACTTCAGCACCTACACTGGATCCTTCCAAGTCATACTACCTTTGGACATTAGACATTTGTAATACTGGATGATTTGGGTGTGCATCCACTTCTTCATGCAACATGTCAAACTTTGTCACATCATCATCACATCGAAGCGCAATAATCTTAAGCCTTGGGAGATGCTTGACACCAACAATTCCCGATTCCAACCTGCAGCCATAGATTTCAATACTTTCTATGTAAGGCGAAGTGCCCTCCTCAAATATTATCTCTCTTACTTGCTTCAAGAAGTAAATATCAACTTCTTTGAGATTTGGGAATGCCCCCCTTCTGAACACTAATTTTCCTCCAACATAAGCATTCCGATAAAGACGAAGGAGCATGAGATTGGGAAGTGCCCCAAGTATCTCCATCGTTTTATCTTCCTTTAGCATGCTCCTGGATAAATGCAGCTTCACCAGCTGGTTAAGGTTGCTGAACCAATTCGCATATCTGCAAGAGATCCATTCAACTTTAAACTCCTTAGAAGGGGAGGAGGAGAGGAAATAAAGGCTAGCCACTCCAATGATTCAACATCTGAGGATCCCCCAGCATCCACATGGAGAGACTGGAGTGATGAAAGCTTCTCAATAGCTGCGCAAAGTATCATGTATTTGTCCTCGGTGGCACCTTTTGATGTCACACTTAGTTTTCTTAGCTGACTGAGTTCTCCAACCTCTTTTATCACTTTCCTACTAGTTCCTTTGATGTCCACAACCTCTAGTACCTGTAACTTTTTAAGTTGGTTGATTCCTCTTGGCAGCCTTACACCTTTTGTATCAGACCAACAAGAACAGGCCATCCGTAACACGGCAATTAAGTGGGCACGGTCAAAATTAACTAGTTGTGTGAATATTATGGGAAAACACATCATGATAGTCAGGCATCCCTTTGGGTTGTCCATCAAATTTAAACAACCATAATCTAACCTTTTGTTGCAGCGGAGACTACGGAGATTTCTAAGTTCAACCATATCAGTAGTTAGTGCTGAAATATTTGTTTCTCTCAAGTCCAAGGTTTGTAAGCATCGCAGTTTCCCTATGGATCTCAGAAGTGCAAAATTATAGGAAGTTCCTGAAATGTTCAGATACTTCATGTGGTGCAAAGCCCCAATGTTGTTGGCATCCTTTTCTGTGATTTTAAATTTTGCATCTTCCAAATCCAAGACTCTCAACATTCTCAGCTGTGGCGAACAAAATGAAGGTGCTGGCTCCATAGGCCTATCGCCAAATACAGATATTGAACGGACACTGCTCCAGTTCAAGACTATTTCTGAGCACTTGTTCCCATGGAATGCTACATGACGAATGTTATCCTCTTCTACATTAGTGGCATTATCCTTAGTCAAGAGCACAAATTTTTCTTCTCTAGAAATTGAAACTATGATATCACGCACGATATCATGGACAGTGCATTTTTTAATAACTCCTTCAACATTTAGAGTTGATGGTTGAATCATACTTCGGTTGATTAGCTCATTGAAGTAACTATTTCCAACCTCCTCAATGTTCACCCCATCCCTCGCTTTAACAAGCCCCTCTGCTATCCACCGACCAACCAGGCGCCTCCTTCGAATTTCAAAATCCTCAGGGAAAATGCTTAGGTACAGAAAACATGGCTTAAGATGAGATGGCAAGTGGTCATAACTCAGGGTAACCATCCTCCTCATTGCTTCAAGGCTTGGATTGCTCTCAAGTTCTGAAGGGAGTTCTTCAAAAAACTTACTCCAGTGTGCTATCTTTTTAGTCGCAAGAATGCCTCCAACAGTGAGTATAGCCAGTGGTAAACAACCACATTTTTTTACCAGTTTTGTAACTATGTGCTTCATGCTCTCACCTGTTTCCAGGACTTGTTGTCTTTTCCTTGTCTTCCTTAGTAGCAAATCTACAGCATCATCCATTTGAAGGGGTTTAAGATGGTAAATAAATGGTTGAGGTGTACAACTCTCTGCTAAGCCAGCATCTCTAGTTGTTACTAATATGCAGCTGCCTCTGTTGTTACTCTTTGGAAAAGCAATATCATTAATCCAATTCCACGCGTCTATGCTCCATAGGTCATCAAGGACAACAAAGTACCTTTTCTCCTTTAAACCTTGTACCAAGCAATCAGAAAGATGCTGCACTTGAACCACCAATTTCCCCTGGAGCTCTTTCAAGAGTTTGTCTAATGAATCAGCACCCAAAAGTTGCCTAATCATATCTTTTAAAATCTCCTTCCTGTCAAATGACTGGGATACAGTGACCCAAGCACAGCAAGAGAAGTACCTTGGGATATCTTCCTTACTTTCGTAGGTCTTCCTTGCCAGAGTAGTCTTCCCTAAACCACCCATACCAACAACACAAATTACCTTAGTAGGACCATTATCAGAGCTGACATCTATCAGCTTAAGCAATTCCTTTTTAGGAGTGGCAAAGCCCACAAGTTCTGACTCATCTGTATTGTTAGCTGATTGGTTGCGAATGTCTTCCATGTAGGAATCCCTCTCATCTTTGCAGGTAGAGGAAATAGGCTTTATTAAGCTGTAGCGTGTGTTCCTGTTGCTCACCTCTTCAACTCTTGATTTGAGATTCCGAATCCATATTGCAATCCGATGGCGATCACCAAGCTTCAGAAGTTGGCGTGACAGGCTTTGGCTCTTCACATGAACCTTAAACTCATCCATACAATCTTCAATATCATAAGACAAATCTTGTACTTGCTCTGCCCATACCTTCAGTAACTCATCTTTCTTCTTCTCTACTTCAGCAGCTCTCAAGAATGCCTGAATTGTTTTTAATTCATCTTTGATGTACCTGCCAAAAATAGGTTCGTAGAAAATTAGAGCAGCCTTTGCCCTTTCAATGCCTAAAACAATCAAGGAAATGAATAGATTATGTAACCAAAAAAAACTGTATATAGCAACATTTTATCTATTTACATAGATATATTATAACAGCACTTAGTTTTGACACTGGAGTACAACACTTTTGCATACGGTCAGCAATTTTTAGTCTCAACGGAATTGCAATAGTGTAATGGGTCCGACCAGCTCAACTAACAAGCAGCATTAGTAACGGGCACATATTCCCTTACCCTGCAGTATTTACTACATCAGCATATCTTAGAGACATTCAACTTCTACTTTCCATGAATGAACACAATTAGCTTGGACCATAGCTCTCAATTCTTCCCTTTTCTAAGTCTGTGCATGAACATTATTTCTACAAATGCCTACTGCCTACAGATGCAGTACAAAATCTAAATTTTGAAGCAATTTATTAGTCTATTAGCTGGGTTGACTCCAAGGGATTGGTGCTTGTTTTCTGAGGGCCTTCGCCTTCTTTAAATTTACCCGACATAACATAACTACATAAGAAAACATGAGTTAATCCCATAGAAACTAGCCCAGTGAATGAACATTATGTGTTCTGCAATTTCCTGGTAAACTGCGTCACTCAAGCATATGTTGTCGGTTGGTCTCTCAACTCAGCAATATCCGTGAAACAGCTGTGGTGGCTGTGCATCATAACCAAACACCTTGGCCATGAATCCGATGATAATCAAATGAAGCAATGATACCTCCTAGTCCTAGGCAAACAGAATCTATGAGGTTGCGGGAATGCTAAGGAGATGGACTGTTGGCTATTTTGTTCTAGTTGAAGATGAAGGATCATGGGATAGAAAGATCTTCAGAGAGCTAAGGTCCTTGCTAAACAATTAAGTCTCAACAATTAAACCCATTCATTAAGAACAAGCTCAGTATTTTAACTACTAGCTTGCAAATTTGGGATCTACTGCAAACATTTGTAAAAGGGCCAATACAGATTTTATTAAAACGCATTCAGCACATGTATTGCTATCTAGTAAAAATACTATGATTGGTACAGCCTTACAGGTAACTAGGATAAGCAAAAGACTTGGTTGCTATATAGTAAGACGCTTGAGAAGGAAAAAAAAAAAAAGATTCTGGCGTGACCGCAAATCGTTAACACTGAGTGCAGTTAAAGCCGTGCTAAAGAGTCGTCGCCATGAAGACTTGCCGAGTCAATTCGCAGTTGTTCTCTTGATTATAGTTTGTAATTCGTCCATAATTTCAGGCATTGCATTGCCCCCTTGATTGTACTTCAATATAAATGGTGCTCTGCTAACTCCACACCGAATATATCTCATCCACGGTGGGTGAAGCACGAGGAAGGAACCGCAGTGACCACCAGGATAAGGGAGGCGTTACACTGTGGCGGCTGCCGGAGTGCAGGAGGAGCGAGATGGCGGGGCGCACGTACCAGATCTCCTTCTGCACACCGAGAAGGAGGCTCGCCTCGTCGGCGGCGGCGGAGGCGGCCTTGCTGATGGCGCTGCCCAACAGCACCCGCGCCATGCTCACCACCGTCAAAGCCATCAGTCGGTCGATGCACGCACGCACTCGCGACTGAGCAGTCAAAGAAAAGCTCCGAAGCACCGACGCAGGCCTCAGAGAATGCTGAATGGACTGATACAAAGCGCGTTGCTTTCTTGTTGGCGAGAAATTTGCTGTTTTGACTCCGGGTTTTTTTTTTTTCACAACAGGCCCTCCGGGTTCACTCCATGCTTTTCTTCTAATACTCTCTCCTCCCTCTTAATAAATTTGTCTATAAACAAAAAAAAAATGCTGTTTGGTTTCCTATTTTCTTCATTTTTTTTTCTTTTACTTTGCCATGCCTGTTGACCGGTGACATGTTTGTAAAACTTCCTTTTCTATTTGATTGAGTGATTCGATCGAGAATGGTAAGAAAACCGCACCGAGTACAGACCGAAATATCTTTTTGAGGGTGGCAAATTAATCCAAGCTGCCCCACCACTCCGGTCTCTCAGAGCCAAACCAATCCATGCTTCTACCTAACCCAATCCAAACCAAGTCTCCTCGAACGAGTTTTAAACTGTTCCTAAACAGTGGTTCTGACCTGAGCTTTGCTTCAGTGTTGCACTTCTTCCATACGGTTCTACTACTTGGACCGACTGCGCAATGTGTTGCTACATTGTTGCCGCCAAAGGAGAGGGCGGCGGTGTCCCTACGAATCGCGGTGCTGGTCGTCGCCGTCGGCCGCCCACGAGAAACGAGGGTCGAGGGGCGAAGCGCGGTCGACGGCTGAATCTGCGGCACGCCGCCCGCCCGACCTACTTGATGCGGGACTGGCACCGACAGCGGAACTGAGGAATGGAAGAGGAGGCTTGGGATGGTGGAACAGCAGACTAGGAAACCCTAGTCACCACCATGGCCTATCTTAGTGAGAGCTAGACGAGAGATGACGACATTGCATCGGGCGTTCAGACTCTAGACATGGCGACATGGTGTTCTGGTGGTTTTCACACCAGGCCTAAACCATTGTCTTTACACCATTGTCAGCCAAAAAACTAAACACAGATTGAAAAACCAAAACCAACCAGCCCAGTTCACTTACTACCCACACCGAACTAGCCCAATACATTTTTCAGTCCATTTCCACCCAAACCATGTGGGCCTAAATAAGAAACCAGACCAGAAAAACCGGTGAGCGGCACCCGAGCGGAGAAGGCGGTGGTGGAAGTGTAGGAGGTGAGATGAAGCACAGGGGGTGACAGCAGCGGGCTCACGGCTGGCGCAAGCCGAGCCCCGTAAAAATGCCCACGACCGTTTTGGGGCGGGCCAGTCAGCCCATGTACGGCGGCTTGCTGGAGCCTAGCTAAGAGGCCTGGCCAGGCCAACCAAACAACCGCAAATTGGCCCGACCTGGCTTGGGCTGGTCCAAGCCAGAAACCAAACAACCGCTATATATATTTGAGTAGGATACTACTCAAATTTGTTGTTTCCCCCACAATAAAACAGACCTCCCCAGTCCATTCTAGTAGACAATGATATATGGAGTCCACATGTCATTCTCTTCTCTCATCTCCATATCTAATCTCGTCTTTCTCCCTACTAGCTCTTCGTGTTCTCCAGCGACGAGGATAGAAGGAAGCCATAAGAGCAAGTATTATAATATAGCTGACTTACTGCCTATAAGGTCCCTTACCGCCTTCTCTCAGCGTACCCATACAGTGGTTTAGCCTTTATTATTAATACATGGCCCACTTCTGTCTCTCGGCGTTTCTTGGTTCTTATGGTCAAGCTAGTTGTAAGCTTATAGCCCGTTTTTCCTCTCTCTTCTCTTTTTTCTCCTCCACATCAAGCGTTTAGCCAGAACTACATTTTCTTATAATACTTAATACTTCTCTAAGGGTGCGTCCGGTGGAGCATGGGTTTGAAAGACAAAGGCTAGAATATTATATAAATCCACCGGATTTTTATCTTATCAGGGCATGGGTATAGAAGCCTAAGGCTACAAGATTATGTAAATCACGAATCACGAATGCTTAACTCATCCACGTGCACAGGGCACAACATTTTTGTAGTCCTTGAATAATATAATATGGTATTCCTATTGAGAATTTGACTCGTGAAAATGAAAGCCAAGAAAATGGTCCGAAAAACTTCATTATGTTTGCTCAATGTTGATGATATGGTACCCTTAACCCGAGCGGGCATGGATTTGGCCATAATATTATATCCGTGACGGAGGTAGATTTTATCATTGGCATGGGTTTCAGTTGGCAAAACCCAACAGGTTTGAACCCGAGCGGGCATGGATTTGG